>APFE031361839.1:34893-99106 GCA_000404065.3 Pinus taeda | reverse complement strand
TCCTTCATCACTAGGGATCCCTGTTATGAAACTACTTCAAGAAAGTCAAGCTGAGCCAAATGATATGCAAAGGAGGGTGAATCAAATTATATGTTTACAGCAAACCAGAGACCAAGTTTATAACGGAGTTCAAATCCTACAAGAGAAGCTCAAGAAAGCTTTTGACAGAAGGACCAAAGCTAAGGATTTCAACATGGGTGACAAAGTTCTCAAGTGGGATTCAAGAAGAGAAAATAAAGGAAAACATGGAAAGTTTGATTCCCTGTGGAGGGGACCATTTATCATCCAAGCAGTACAAGGAAATAACACCTACTTTCTTAAGAATCTTGATAAAACTGATTTGGATGAAGGTCCTGTCAATGGTAGGATGCTGAAGCACTATTTTGACTACCTTCCATGAATATAGTATGGCTGCCTTTGTACATAATTTACTGTATATAGTGTTTTCTCTAAGCATGTGAATAACTTAATTTCAAGGATCTTGCAGAGGCAGGAAAAGACTGTGCTTCAGCAAAATTTTATAAATGTGACAATCTTCAATTTTGAGGTTTCAAGGATGAAAAGATCCAAGTTTTGAAGCAATAGCCAAGGGGCCAAGGCATGCTGACCTGTTGTTCTTGGTCTTTCAAGAAGAAAAACCATCCCCATGTGGAGCCACTGTTGGATTCCTATACCAATAGGTTTCATCTTTCATGATTGACAGTGGAAGGGCTAAATATGTTCATCATTGCAGGCTGCAAAAGTTCCATATTTTGTGCACATACTACAAAAAATTTAAAAAATGAAAAGAGGGTATGCCTTAAAAGAACAATCAAAGGGAAAGAAAATCAAGTGGTCAAGAGAAAAGTGAAAATGAACCCCAAACTAAGGACCAGGAAAGTGGCCAGTCAAAATGCCACTACTAAGCTCATTTGGCAGTGTCATGCTATCCAAGTACTGCTGCTAATCACACCAGATGGATGGCCCAACAATCTAAACTGGACCATGCCATGGTTAAATTGCTTGTTGCATAATAGAGAATGTTTCCTGACCAAACAGCATAAGCTTGGCAAATGAATAGCTAGGTAGAGAAATAAAGGTGCCCAACTGCTTAATCTGGGGCCTTGGAAGAAATAAGGGTAGATATTAGATAGGAGGGCAGTCAAAAGAAAAGAGGAAAATCAGGGTCTGCTAGTTCAAGTGCACCCAATTTAATGAAGAAAAAATGTTAGGATTACTAGGATGGGTAAGTAGTGCAAGTTTGTAGAAATGGAGAGCCATCACCAATTGGCCAATTAAGTGAAAAAACTTATGCCACTCAGGGTGTGGGCATTAAAGAAAAAGAATGGAGGACAAGCACTGGAAGCATGTCTAACTTCCCCAGTTTCCCCCAAAAGTCATTTCTTACTAACACCCCCAAGGGCCTTAAGATCTGCTCAGGTCTCCAGTTCCACTCCATTACATCACATACCACTTGGTCAAACCATGGAGTTCAAGCATGAAAAGAAGCCACATTTCTTGTGTAAAAACATCATTTTTTCATCATTTTCATCTATCCTCAATATCCTAAGTCAAGTTTCATTTTAACTTGGCTTCACCCCTTCATTCACCTCACAAACCATATTAATCACTAACCTATGATCTAGCTCCCTAACTTCCCCCTCCCCCAAGTGCTATAGCCATATCCCTTCCTTGGGAAATATTAACCCCTCAAGGGTTAGTATTAGCCCTAAATCCTCCTAAAAGCTATGGGTTTGAGAAAAACTATGGTTAAAGGGAAAAAATCACTTTACCCGCCCTCATTTACCCTTTTCCCCCTTTCCTTCGCCCTAAACCCTTTATTATAAAGTTTTGAAATAAAAATCTTTTAAATAAATACGCGCTTAATAAACCCGAAAAACCCATAACCTAAGGTTCTAAACCCACCCCGCTCCCATTTATTAAACGATTATTATATAATCGGGCGGGTCCCCTGTCGTTAACTTGGAGGCATATCACTCACCGCCCACCGTCAGATCATCCGCCCCGCCCATCCTACGGTGGGCAGTCGATCCTCCTATAGAGCTCCCCGGCCTTTTGCATCCGGGGGATGGGCGGTATTGCCGCCGTACCCCCGCCACGCGTTAGGCGCTGGGGTTGTCCGCTGCCCCCCCCCTCCAAACCACTTACCGCCTAAGAGCCTGCCGGGGAGACCGCTTACCGCCCTACTCCCCCACGATGACGTCACGCCCCCGTCAGCGTGACGTCACCCCACTTTGCCGCCACCATGCCTCCACGTCACCCCTGCCCTCCACATCGCCCTGTCCACCCTGCCACCGTGTCAGTGCCACCTGGGCACCCACGTCACCTGCCACGTCACCTTGTCCGTACCTAGGCCCATGATGACGTCAGCATGACGTCATCACAAAAAGGCACCAATATGCCAAAAATGCATAAAAAGGCGTAAAAAACCGTTATTTAGCATTATTTTTTACAAACGCCGGAGCTCCTCTACAAGCGAATTTCAACTTCCAACAGTCGAAAAGCAAAATTAATTCGCCAAAGTCGCTGCCGCCTCCATTGTCAACCCAACCACCTGCAATTCAGCCAGTTCGACCGGTGAAAACGCCTCGTACGCCATTAAAACCAGGTATTTTGCCGCAGGCACCCTCTTGTCCACTGTTCTCCATAAAATCTTGTTTTCCTGCTTAAGCAACTCAGTTTAAGGACCCACATTGTTGAAATTCACCCCTAAAATCTACCTAAGAAAGATCTGAAACCCCTGCACGAAAGAAGTCCCAAGAAAACCCGTGACCCGCGGTGAAAATCTACCTATTTTTCACAAAAAGCAGTTAAAAAGCCAAGCCACATGTTAGAAGAACTAAATTGTCATTTCCCTCACCTCTGCTAAGCAATTTTCTGCAAATAACCAACTAACCAGCTCAAAAACACTCTGCTTCCTCAAAACAGAGTGCCCCACAGATTGATTAAGCCTGTGGCAGCCTCCTTGAACTACCAAAACTGCTCACTGCAAACAGAGAGCAGTAAGCCATTCCTCAGAACTCACACCAAGCTTGAAACACAGTAAAACCACCAGCAAGACCAAGACAATGGCCACTCCAGCTACTATGGATTTTTTTCCTATAAATCCACCCAACCGAGAGCTAGAAGCTATACCATTGGTGGACACTGATGCCCTCATCACAGACTTTGTGGCAGAGAGAAACCATTTGCAGACATATTGCCAATTAAGAAACAGTCACTTGGACTGCAGTGACCTATATGGGGTCTGGAAATCTAATCTACCCACCTACTTTCTGCCTTCTGTCAACATTTTCCCTGAAATCATCCACCTATGTGCAGAGAACTATGACCAGAAACTCAGGGCTATGAAGTCTCCATCTGGGAGCATCCTCTTCTATATAACTCCAGACTCCATCAACCAGATGCTCAACTACAAACAGACCCAGTTGCTATACCCCTTCTCCATGAACTATTTGTTGGATGAGGGCTCCAGACTTTCTGATTTAGACATTGCTGCCATAGCCAGGAAATTCATGAAGGCAGACTGCCAGCCCTCTGGGCCACCTCCTTTCTCCTATGAAGATTTCAATGAGGTTGGCAAGCTACTAATAGACATGCTGACCTCTGTGATGGGGTTCACCACAAACAAACATGTTGATATTGTGCTGGTCATGCTCTTTGCATACAGCCTGATGAAGCCCCCTGCTATGAAATACAATTATGCCAAGTACATTGCCAATAAGATACATGATCAATTGACAAGGCTGGACAGGGAGGCAATATTGAGATATTCCTCATACATCTATCACTTATTCCTGTACTACCAGACAGATAGCTTCCAGTGCTCAATCAAGAAGCTAGACTCACAGGGTGAGAGAAGGTTTGTGATCTTCTAGTCTCCAGTCTTCCACCAAGTACAAAATTCCCCCTACTCATACTGTGAATTCATTGATCAATTTGTATATCCAGTCACGTGCCTCTTAAAGAGGAGTCCTCCTATCAGATTGTCCAAAGATATGCAGAAGATCTTGCAGCTATCCAGAAGCTACAAAATTGGTGATTGGTACTTGTACCAAAACCACATTGTAATCAGAATTTATGGTTGTGAGCTCTGTCCCTACAGGCTCCCAAAGTATGTCCCTATGAGGCTATTCGCCCTGGATTACTATAGACAGCTTATAAACTCCAACCTAACACACTTTCACAGTGCCAAGAAGAAAGCCAACCTGAAGTTCAGGGACCACTTAGGCCCATTTACAATGAACGAAAAAGATGGTTGGCAAGAAGCTGACCAAATACTAGGACAACAGCTCAAACTCAAGAGAAGCCTCTGGTGGGTCCCTTATGACCCTGAAGGTTTCATCAGTGCAAGGAGGGTTAACTATAGGCTGCTACCCTATAAACATGCCCCACTCCCTCAAGTACAACATTTTTCTAATCAAGATGAATGGGTGCCTGAATCAATAGTAGAGGAATTGACTCAGGAAGAAATAATGGAGCAAAATGTAAAGGACTTGGAAAAAACTCTTGACTTGGACTCTTGTCAACAGGTCTTCAAGCAACCAGTCCAAGGAGGAGAAGGTACCTCTACTGCCCCAAAAACACAGGACATCCTGCAGGCTCCAGCAACAACAACCACCACAAAAGGAAAGGAGAAGATGGATGAACAACAGGAGACAGAAACAGGGCAGCCTAGTACTTCAAAAGACCAGCAATCAGGACAGGCCCCTCCCCTGCAAACTAAACAAACTCAAAACCCAGTTTTGCAGACCCCTCTAAATGATGAGAGAGGGAAGAAGAGAGACAGAGAAGAAATCACACCTCCCACAGGGTCATCACAGCAACCAGAGGCCAAGAGGCCGAGGGTAGACCCTGAAGCTGAAGGAGACATAAGTGAAGAGTTGGTAGAAAGCCAAAGGAAGGAAAGACAGACGAGCCAACAGACTTCCACTCGCTCATTTTAGCTAGAACAGGCTCAATAGCATACCGTGGAGGTGTCCTCCTCCAGATAGCAGGGCAAAAAGCCAGCCACAGTTAAAGAGGGCTTCAAGGAGATCAAGGCACAAAATGAGTTGCTAAGAGTGCAGCTCTATGAGCAATTCCTGAACACAACCCCAGCCAAAAAGCAAAGATTAATGGCTGCCTTTGATCTCAAGGAAGAAAAGATGATGTTCACTCATCTAAAGCCTAAGGTTCCACACCCAAAGACCACAGCAGATTATTACGAGACTAATCTAGAGGTCTTTGCTAAAGACATACACCCCATGGATCAAATTGAGTTGCACAAGCAAACTGGGGAGATGGTGTATGCAACACTTGCTGACAGGGCAATGCTGGCCCATCAGCTAAAGGAATCCCTGAAAAACACTAACAGACAACTTGATTTGGAAAGGCTGTCCTCCTCCGCCAAAGATAACAGAATAAAAACTTTGGAGGATATAATTATTGATTTGGGACATGACCCCAAAGACACAAAGGGTGTTAGAGCCCTTACGAAGAAAAAGGAGGATGACATAGCTGCATTGAGGAAGCAGGCAAAATTGCCTCCTACCATCCATCCTGACACAGCAGAGCTTGCACAAGAAAAACAGGTGGACAATGCTATGGAGCTGCTCCTAGTCATGAACCAAAGGATACTGCAGATGGAGGCAGAGTTAGAAAAAGCTATACAGGACAAGCAAGGGGAATCTGCCTCCCAGCCACCTCAAACCTCAACAAACCTTCAATCTGCCCCTCCAGCACAAGTAACAACAGCCCCTCCTACTGCTCCAGCACCTACCACAGCCACATCAGCAACTGGAGCAATAGTAGAAGCCACAGCAGCAGCAGAATCCAGCCTGGGCATGGAAGAATTAATGAAGGCTGTTAAAGAGCTGGAAAATCAAGTCATAGAAATAAATATTTCCAAGGAAAAACTGGCCAAGCTGGAGGCCAGTTATGACAAGTCAAAGATGACTGTGGCAGAAAAACAAAGAGAAATAAAGGCCTTGGAGGCCAAAGTAAAAACTCTAGAAAAAGAGTTGATGCTAGGCAAGACCCTAGCAGAAATAAAAAAGATTATTTGGGCCAAGATTTGCCAATCTATGCAGGACCAATGGAGGTCCATTCAAGCGATTTTTGAACAGGTGGAGCTGATAGAAATAACTCATGTAGAGATTCAGAGAGTCAGGACAGCCCTGGGAATAATGCCTGAGCAGGCCACCAAAATGATTCACTTTCTCAATAACTGCACTAGGGAAGAATTGGCTGCTCTACAAATAGCCAGCAGAACAGATACAATCCTCACAGCCAAAAAGGTACTGACATTGAGGAATTTCACTCAAACACTGGAGAGGAAGTGTCAGGAAATGAAGGTTGAAATAGATGAATTTAGAGCTAAAATGGCTATTTTACAAGATAAAGGACTACCAAGCTTAGTGACTGGTACAGGACAGCTACTGTCATATAATCAGTATATGACAAGGGTCAACAACTATGTTGAAAACCAGATCACAGCATCCAGCAGCTCCATAGAAGAAGCAGGGCCTCCCTCTGGGCAAACCCTCTATGACAAGCTGGAGAATCTATTCTTTATAGAGCATGAAGTTAATCATCTGTTTGAGATACCTCCTAATTTTTATAGACACACAGAGGCAGATGAGACAGTGGTTAAAATGAGAAGACATCAATTACCCCCCACTGATTGGTGGCAAGCAATGTTGGAAATTTTGCCTAGATAATTCCACTTTGCTTTTTGCCTTTTTTGGAGAAAGATCAACATACAGGTCAGCATACAGGTCAGCAGGCAAGTCAGCATACAGGTACAACAAGCAGCATACAGATGACTCAGCGATCCACCCAAATAGCAGGCTAAAAATAACGCAGCATTTAAAGCACTACTACCGCCTACTTTCCACAGCCAAAGGTCAAATCTGTTTGACAAAGGAATGTCGGCTATCTCAGCATTTAAAGTTATATTTATGTGTCATTTACTTTTTGTAAGAGAGTTGGTGGTGCAATTTTTTGCACCATAACTCTCCACTAAGATATTTTATACCCTATTTTTGTATACATATCCCCTCAGATAACGCATTGAGGGTCGGTTGTAATACAATTCTTCCTGAAGAGCTCTGATGTATACTGAAGACTTTTTGATAATAAAATTGCTGATGGAGATTGTTGGTTTCAACGCTGTCTAAGATGGATATGTAAAGCTCTGTGTTATTGCAGAATTCCTGTGTCATTTGCTGAATCAATAAGTTTCTCCTAACTGTGTATGTGTTTCCTATTTGTTCCATAACTTTTGTGTTTTCATAATCTTAGTAAATAGAGAAAAAGAATAGCCTGGGATTTGTTCCAAACACCCTATGCTCAATCTCTATTTTTAAATATGTTTTCTGCTGGATTAGCCATAGATATGAATTCTTAATTACTCATCTCTAAACTTATCCTAAACATGGTGAATACTGTTTAAGAATTCTTAACTGCTCTTAAGCATTACTTTCATGTTTCTTCATTAGCATAGTGAAAGATTCTTAACCGCCTTTCACTCACTAAATTCCCACTTTCACCAACAAATCTGATATATTATCTTCACACATGCCTAACTTGCTCTGCAGCAACACTTTGTCTCCACATATCCACTTTCATGAGCACAAATATCTCAACTCCATTGCCCAATGGAACAAATTGTCTTGTAAACCTATACTTCAGTTCTAAAAGAATTCACCAACCCACCAAATTCAACAAATAGTGCATCATAACTAGTCTAAAAAATCATCAAACAAAGATAAAATATAAAGAGAGAGCCCTCTCTAGCTACTGGTAGGCTAGGACCTATAGCTACAAGATTGGTTAGTGGTGACCTTGGCCGTATTCACTTGGGAGTCATAGGGAACAACCTGGGTGTTAACAGATCTCATGAGCCGAGATCTAGTGTAACTGTCGTTATGCTTCTTAAATCCTGGAGTGGTTGGCTGTTAGGTTCGTTGTTCAAGAACAATCCTCATGTGCGTTGGAGCCTTCATGAGCTAGGAACTAGGCCACGTATCATTCACGTGCCTTTAACAGTAACGTGCCACCGCTGGACTCTTTGGTTGGCCACGTCTTTGACTTTGGTTGACCGCGGCTTCAAAATGATGATTTGGCCGGTTCAAAGGGACACGATCCATGTACATGCCATCTGGAGCTTGCCCATATAGCCCGTTCCTTCATAAGACACCTGGAGCACAACCTTTAACAAAATGGTTGCGGAATCCTGTGTGGGCTACGGAAACCTATGCTGGCTGCGGAAATTGACAAGTTTCCACAGCTGAATGAACAAAAGACTAAACCAAACAACAGACATCAGTATAGTTAGAAAACCATATAAACATTCCTTTTTAAACTATAATGCAATGATTCAATCACTGGATGAGTGAAGTGAGTGGAGTATGATGGTTAAGAGGGTGTGTAGGAAGGTGCAAGGTTGAGGCTCAACAGACCTTTCCTAGCTTTGGATTTTCCTCTTGAGAGATGAACACACAATTCTTCTATGTCACTTAATGGGATTTGAGAGATATCTCCCTTCCCCATCATGTTAATGGTATCTACCCACTCATCTCTAATGTCTTTTAATAGAAGAGCTTTTAAAGTATCTTCCTCTATGATCTGATATTCACCCTATGAGTGACATCAGTTAAAGATTTATTAAACAAAGGTATTACAGACTCATGTGCTAGTGTCTGTTCTATGTTATTGAAACAATGGATCGATCAGATTTCCAATACACAAACATTTAAAATGGAAAGACACAGAGAAATACAGTGATCAAACATAAAGACACAAGAATTTTAATAAGGAGTTCACCCTATTCTCCAGGGCTACGTCTCCAGTCCAACTTTCAGTGGTGGCCTTGTTTTATTGTGGCTTTAAGCGGATAATTACAATGCAGGGACTCAATGTGAGTTCTCCTGAAGCAGGTTTGCTTGGCAGGGTGGTCCTTGGGATTCCCCAAGCCACTGGAGTACACAGACTCTTCTTCTTCCTACCAACTCTGTGACCTTCTGGTCTACAGTGGCAAGAGCCCAACATGGTGCTCAGCCCGAATAGATTCCTCTATGGGATGGCTTGAATCTCTCAAGCTCTATTGCTCGACGCTGCCACTGGTCAGCTTGGCCCTCTGTCTCTTCCTGCTATTGCTTTACTACCTTCTTCTCTGGTTTCTGTCTCTCAGTGTTCAACTGTGTATTTGGTTTCATTGTTCATGGCTTTTAGCCATTCAAACTCATGCCCATTTGGTTTCTCTTCCATCTTTGTCGATTCACCTTCTATAGTTGCGCTTGAAGTTCCCTGTTTGGCGTCAGCATGAACGCTCAGAAAGTGGCCACATGCCCTCCTCTAAATAGCGCTAGTCTGCTCGTCGGTTCATTTCTTCAGTTACATCGTGGATGCGTTTTTCCTCCACCGTGGCGGTCAAAAGGACCTCAAATCTTTACAAACGCAGCTTAAGCCTTCATCGATTCCACTTCCTTCATCAGGCACAATCTCAGCCGTCCGATTTGAATTCCCCAGATCCATCATTGTACGCACATCCCATGTGGTTGACCTACTCGACCGATAACGCGCGATCAACGACATTTTTCTCTCACCTCCGTCGCCACATGTCAATCATTGAGTGGGATTGCTTCGCTTTATCCAAAATCGTCTACCATTTGAGGGCACCCCGATCAATACCATCAGTTTCTAGAGTGTGGGTCCCACCTTGTACGATTAGTATTTTTTTCCTTTTCCACCTGCGGTTCTCCAATTCACCATGTGTCCAAGTGCTCGAGCTTCCTCCATTTTGGCCCTATTTTCCCAGCGATGCGCAATTAGTGCTGAAGCATGAAGGACTAATCGTGCATCAAAATCCACCTCTATTTCCCGATCTAGGGCTCCTAGGGGCTAATTTTGCTTCCCTCGCAGTCTCCATGGGCCTCGGTTAGCGCCCTTTGACTGAGGTCCTCATCATTCCATGTTGGCTGCCATTGCCACTAGTTCAGGGTGTTTTTTATCGTTGTTTTGGATTTCCTTAGAGATTTGCTCCAACCTGATACAATCATGGTTCTTGACAGTCTTTTATGGATCCAATTCGGATAACAAACTTCCCATTGAAAAAGCTTTTGGACAACCAAAAGTTGGTTTTCAAGTGTTGATTAAGTGAGGATACTATTTTCTCACTTGTCCAATTTCAATCCACTTCGCACTGCTTGGCTTCGAACCCTTGAGCCCAATCCTGAGGTATTCCATTTGTCCACTGCATGTCCTTCTTACCTTCCTTTCCAGCACTATGTCTTCCCATAATTCATTAAGATATTTAGGTAGCAAGTCATCAACAGAAGGTAATTGACTCTGCTCCTCAGGGTCCTCAATCATTGAAGGTTCAAACAACCTCAAGAAATCTACATTTACGACTGAGTAGATGTGCATGTAAGCTTGTAGATCAAGGCAAAAAGCATTTTCACTAATCTTCTTAAGTATCCTGAAGGGTCCATACCTGATAGGTTTTAGCTTGTTACCTTCCCCTTGCATCCTGTCCTTGCTTATATACAGCAAGACTTGGTCTCCAACTTGAAAGCTATGCTCGATCCGATGCTTATCATGCCTAGCCTTGTACTTGGCCTGGCTCTTTTCCAACTGTTCCTATACTACCTGGTGGATCTCCTTGATTTTTTCAATGAACCTAGCTCCCTTGTCCACATCACTGTGTCCATCAACCATGGTATCTTTACCAAAGACAAAATCCAAAGGGAACCTTGGTGTGAAACCAAAATAGGTCTCAAAATGAGATCTCTGTGTAGAAGAGTGTTTGGCTCTATTGTAAGCATGCTGCACATAACACAAGTGTTCATCCCAAAGCTTAGGATGTTTTCCGCAATACCCTCTTAGTAACTGGATCACTATCCTATTTACTACTTCTATCTAGCCATCTGTTTGTGGATGAAAAGTTGTGCTCTTCCTTAATTTGGTGTCCATCAGTTCCCACCGACTCGACCAAAACTTCCCCACAAATCGGGTGTCTCAATCAGATATAATGGAAGTGGGAAATCCAAAATGAACCCATACATGTTCAAAGAACAATTTTGCAGTTTGTTGAGCTGTAATCTGTTTACTACAGGGTATCAAAATACTTTGTTGAACCTGTCCACAAAAAAATATAGATAATCATGACCTTTCTTAGATTTAGGCAGTCCTCCAACAAAATCCATGGAAACACTTTCCCAAGGGTGAGAAGGAACTGGCAATGGAGTGTACAAGCCTTGTTTTCTATTGCTGGGCTTGCTTTTAGCACACATAGCACATCCTTTTACATATCTAGAAACTGTCTCATTCATTCTCAGCCAATAGTAGAACCTTTGCACTTGTGCAACTGTTTCACTTACCCCAAAGTGACCTAATATTAGAGAAGTGTGTGCTTCCCTAATTATCTTTACTCTCTCAGCTTGTGGAATGCAGAGCTTCCCACAATGATATAAGAGTCGGTCCTTCATAAATAGTTCAATTCTTCTATTCTTTTGCCTTGACTCAAAGTTGCATATACATCTTTAAAGTCCATATCCTGAGCATATTTTTCTATGTAGCTTTCATGTAGCACATAGTTATGCTTAAGTATGGTAGATGCATTTATAATGGGTCTAGATAACATGTCTGCAACTTTGTTGTGGATGCCCTTTTTATATTTGATGACTAAATGAAACTGTTGTAGAAAACCCATCCATCTATACTGTCTTGATTATTGAAACTTAGTTTGGGGGTGTAGATATTGAAGTGGTTGATGATCAGTATGTATTATTGTCTCTTTGCTCATCAAATAATGTTTCCACCTTTTCACACTCTGAAATAATGCATACAATTCTTTATCATATGTAGGATAGTTAACTACTGTAGGATTAAAAGTCTCAGAATGATAACATATGGGTTTACCATGTTGTGTCAACACTACTCCCATGGCATAGTCACTGGCATCAGTTTGGATCTCAAATGGTCTTTGTAGATCTAGTAGTGCTAGTACCGGTGCTGTACTAATCTTTTCTTTCAAGGTGTCGAAGGCTTTCTGATGTTTGCCTTCCCACTAAAACACCTTATTCAATCCTGTTAAAGCATGTAAGGGAGCTACAATTCAGGAAAAGTTAGAAATGAACTTCAATATTGTGCTGCTCCTAATAAGCTTCTCACTTCTGTAGCAGACTTGGGTTTAGGCCAGTTTACAATGACTGCCACTTTAGAGGGATCTATTTTCAATTCACCGCCCCATACTGTATGACCCAAATAATTTAGAGATGTTTTGCCAAATTCACATTTTGAGAGTTTAACATAAAAATTTTCTCTTTTCAAAACATCTAATGTCTGCTTAACATGCTTTAAGTGTTATTCCCACGTTATACTAAAAATTAGAATGTCATCCAGATACACAATAACAAAATCATCAAGAAAATGTATGAGTACATCATTCGTTAATCTCATGAAAGTAGCAGGGGCATTGGTTAAGCCAAAAAGCATAACCAGCCATTCATGCAATCCCTGTTTTGTTTTGAAAGCAGTCTTCCATGCATCTTGCTTTGCAACACTGACCTGATGGTATCCACTGTGCAAATCTAGCTTGGTGAAATAAACAACTTCCTTCAATTGTTCTAAAAGATCATCTATGCGAGGAAGGGGATAACGATTTTTTATTGTTATCTTATTCAGTGCTCTGTAGTCAATGCACATTCTGCACGAGCCATCTTTCTTTCTCACCAAAAGGACTGGTGACCCACATGGTGTTGTGCTAGGCCTAATGAACCCTTTCTCGAGAAACTCCCACACCTACCTCTTGGTTTCAGCATTCTCTAAAGCAGACAACCTGTACATCCCAATGTTAGGCAATGAAACATCTTGCTACAAAATAATATCATGAACTATTCCCCTTTTGGGTGGTAGACCTTTAGGTTCTTGAAACAGAACATCATACTCTGAAACAACCTTTTCTATATCAGTTTGTTGTTTAGCATTATAGCCCTCAAATACATTGGTTTTATCAGGTTTCTTTTCCTTTACAACCATTAGTAGGAAATTTTTGCATGAATTTATCATTATTTTAATCTATCCTAAGTTTAGGAGAGTATAATTATTCTTGAGCTTGTGAGCTCTTTCAAAGTATTTGATTCCACCTTTAACAAGTAGATACTTGTTCTCAACTCTTTAGAAAATAGCTTTTCTATCATACAAGTAAGGAATCCCCAAAACAATTCCACATATATCCAAAGGAATTATGTCTAACTCAACCTCATCTACAAATGCTAACCCAAAAGAAAACTTGAGTTTGCACTGTCTAGTCACTTGTAGTTGTACCTTATCATTCAACCATCCTAATGGGTATGGTTTCTTGTGAGGTGTAGTTGCTAATCCCAATTTCTCTACAATTTCTTCAGAAATTAGATTTACTTATGAGCCACTATCAAACAAAGTATCAATCTTTTGATTTTTGGAAATAACTCGAATATGGAAAATCTCATGTCTTTTTCTCTTACGTTCTTCATCAATAATAGATTGAGTAGAATTACTAGTAGATGCTTCAGAATTCTTACCTTTTATACCTATGGCTGCAATGATTGTTTCATCTCCTGAGTCTGACCCCAAATCTTTCTGAATAGCTACAACAACCTTCTTCTTCTTGCCCTCGGACTTCTTAGGTCTCAGCTCTGGATGCAGAGTCCAACAATGCTCATCATCATGCCCATCTTTTTTATAGTAAGTGCATGAAGCTTTTCTTTTCTGTGCAGTGTTTTCCATCCTTGCTTTCCACTTCTACTTTCTTTTCTCCTTGCTCTCACTTACAGTGGGTTGGGACGGTCCCCCAACTTCTGGATTTCCAATCTTCCCTCTAGCCTCTAGATGAGTAGCTTGTACAGATACCTCATTTATACTAGTGGGGTTAAACATGAGGATGGTATGCGTCATGTAGCTATGTAGACCACCAATGTACTTCAAAAGAGTTTCTGGTGAGTCTAATGAGATGCCCAACATCAATGCTCTCTTTCTAAATTCTTGAGTGTACCCTTGCACACTTTTCCCTTTCAACTACCGAAGAGTTTGCCAACTCATCATGGCTTGTTGCATGTAGGCCAATGGATAGGACTATTTCTTAATGGAAGAAACAAAGTCACTCTAGACAGAGATGGTATTACCATGCTTCTTCATATCATCTTGGGTTCTACCTTCCCACCAAACCAAGGCAGTGCCTCATAGGCCTAGGCTTGCTAGCTGAATCTTACTCTTGTCTGAGTCTATGTTCTGTACCCTACAATATACATCAATTTGTCTAATAGGCAAATCAAATTTAATATCTAACTTGATCAAAGATGCTTTATTATTATGCATAGGACTATTAGGAGGTGTGGGAAAGCTTTCTTCTTTCCTTTTCCCTTTTGAGTGGTCATAGGAATGAGATTCATCCTCTTCTTTATCTTGCTTCAAGACTGATGAATCTTCATCCTTATGCTTTCTAAAGTCCCTATACATTTCTTCTACCATAGACTTTATAGCTAGGAAATTCTCTATGAACTAAGGTTCTAGCCCCATAGAACCTTCCTCTGACAGTGTCTTCCGAGAATATACTCTCCCAATTTCAGGGTTAGTTTCCACCAACTCTCCTTCTCCTAATTTGAGCTTTGATATTGTGAGCATTCACAACTAAACCAACACAAGATTGTCTAACCTAACAGCCTAGTGCTCTGATACCACTTGATCTAATATTCACCCTATGAGTGACATCAATTAATGATTTATTAAACAAAGGTATTATAGACTCATATGATGGTGTGTGTTCTGTGTTATTGAAACAACGGATCAATCAGATTGCCAATACATAGAAATTTAAAATGGAAAGACACAGAGAAAATACAGTAATCAAACATAAAGACACAAGAATTTTAATAAGGAGTTCACCCTATTCTCCCGGGCTACGTCTCTGGTCCAACTTTCAGTGATGGCCTTGTTTTATTATGTCTTTAAGCAGAGAATTACAATGCAGGGACTCAATGTGAGTTCTCCTGAATCCGGTTTGCTTAGCAAGGTGGTTCTTGGGATTCCCCAAGCCACTGGAGTACACAGACTCTTCTTCTTCCTACCAGCTCTGTGACCTTTTGGTCTACAGTGGCAAGAGCCCAACGTGGTGCTCATCCCGGATAGATTGCTCTATGGGATGGCTTGAATCTCTCAAACTCTAGTGCTCGACGCTGCTGTTGGTCAGCTCAATCCTCTGTCTCTTCCTGCTGTTTCTTTACTGCCTTCTTCTCTAGTTTTTGTCTCTCAGTGTTCAACTATGTACTCCGTTTCGTTGTTCATGGCTTTTAGTTATTCAAACTCATGCTCGTTTTATTCCTCTTCTGCCTCTGTCAATTCACCTTCTGCAGTTGCTCTTGAAGTTCCCTGCTCGGCGTCAGCATGAATGCTCGGGAAGTGGCCACGTGTCCTCCTCTAAATAGCGCCAGTCTACTTGTCAGTTCATTTCTTCGGTTACATCGTGGATACATTTTTCCTCCACCGTGGTAGTCAAACAGACCTCAAATATTTACAAACATATCTTAATCCTTCATCGATTATGTTTCCTTCATCAGGTGCAATCTCAGCCGTCCGATCTGGATTCCCTAGATCCAACGTTGTACGTACGTGTCGTGCAGTTGACCTGCTTGAATGATAACGCACAATCAACGGCGGTTTTCTCTCACCTCCATCGCCACACATCAATCATTGAGTGGGATCGCTCTGCTTTCTCCAAAACCATTTACCGTTTGAGGGCGCCTCACTCAATATTGTCGGTTTCCAAAGCACAGGTCCCGCCTTGTATGATTAGCGTTTTTTGCCTTTTCCGCCCGCGGTTCTCTGGTTCGCCATGCGTCCAAGTGCTCGAGCTTCCTCCATTTTGCCCTTGTTTGCCCAACGATGCATGATTAGTGCTGAAGCACTGAAGCGCTAATCACACATCAACATCCACCTCTATTTCTCGATCTGGGGCTCCCAGGGGCTAATTTTTCTTCCTACGCAGTCTCCATGGGCCTCAGTCATTGTGCTTTGATTGGGGTCCTCGTATTTCCACGCTAGATACCAATGCCACTATTTTAGGGTGTTTTTGATCACTGTTTTGGATTTCCTTAGAGATTTTCTCCAACCTGATACAGTCATGGTTCTTGACATTCTTTTATGGATTCAATTCAGATCAATCTAAGTTATCCATCTTTTCTCTTTTCAAGTTATAGTTGAATCTCTCAATTAAATCCTCTAAATTTTCATCCTCTCTTTGCATCATTTTGAACACTTCATCCTTGTGATTGGTAGGCATGCAATAATCCAAATACCTATCCAAAAACACTTTCTTCATGTCATTCCATGTTCTAATGGACTGAGTGACCAAACCCATGAACCACTTCAAAGCAGCTCCTTTCAACATTGAGGAAACAACTTAAGTTTTTGAGAGTCTTCTAAATAATCATAGGTTCTCCACAACACTTCAAATTCAAATAAAAATGTATCATGATCTTCACTTTTTAACCCATGGAAATTTGGGAGGACAGAAGGTGAGATATTTTTCATTGTGGCATTTGTTTCTTCATCAACTAGAGGGAATCTAAACGAATTATCAATTTCCCTATTTCCTCTACCTTCTCCATTATTTCTTTTGCCTTCTCCAATATTTCCTCTCCCTTTTCCTCTACCTCCTCCTCCTCCAAACAGTGTGAATTCTCCATCCTCTCCTTCCTCTACCAGTATAGTTTCTTCAGAGCCAATATAGATTCAACTTGGAAGGTTAATTTCTCTTCCCCTAGTTCCTCTATTAATGGTATGTGGGAGAGAGGTTCTACTTCTTCTTCCTCACTAGGCATTCTTAATTATGCAACTAAAATATGCTCCCCTATGGAGGTGAAAAAGGCTACTCCTTCTGTTGGAGATCCAATATTTTCCTCCTCTAGGACTACCTTAGTAGATGAAGTACGAGATCCTCTTGATTGAATTTTTTACCTTAGAACTTTAGGAGTTCTATGGCTAGGAGTATGAGCTTGAGATGGAGGTGTATCCCTTCTTAGTCTTGGTGGAGTAGGTGTTGTAGGAATGGAACTCTTGCCTCTAGCTATAAATCTACCCCTAGAGTCTCTTTCTCTACAGATATCAATTTTTTTATTTTTTGTTAATGTAAGAGATAAGGTTACCTAATTTACACTTCCCCGGAAATGGCACAAAAATGTTTAGTCAATTTAGTGTCCTAAATTGCTTGCATAAATTATCAACCGAGGTTTGTAAGCTAATGAAGTGTAGTGCACTATATGTGCTTAGTTAACCCTTCTTACTTTGTTGTTTTGTATTTTTATATTGTTTTGGGGGTTTCTGTTCTTTGATTCTAATGATGTACAATCTGAATTGTGAGAAACTTAAGTGAATCTAAACTTCCTAAAGGTGAACCAAGAGCTAAAGCTAGTCAAAATCTAATTTAAGAAAGGAAAAAAAACAAATCATCTATCCTATCTCGTCATTGATCCTAAGTCATGAATCTATTTCTTAGAATTAAGGGTGAAGTTGTAATGCATGTTGAAATAAATACAAAGAATAAAATCAACTGAAGTACTTCTAGTTACTCTAACCTTAAATTTTGAAAGATAACCTTCTTGAGATGGGATACAAGAAACTTTCTATACTTTATGATCTAGAGAACTAAATGAAACATGTAGAGGGTAACTGATTGATTTCAACCATTGTGTGGAGTGAATGTTTAACCATTTAGTTTAAGATGAATATCAACTTGAAATGGTATTCAAAAATATTCATTAACACAGTGGGTTGACAAATTTGGGCTAGAAAATAAATAACAAAACAGTGAGTAAGCTAGACAACAGTGCAATCTCATTACTTCAACCTTACTCTATTTAGAAACAAAATCATTTCCTTTCATGAAATGTGTTGGAAGAACAAGACTGCACAATTGAGTTCTAATATTATGCTATTGATCAAAACTAAAATAAATCAACCTAAGTTAGAAATATCTGCAAAAAGAAAATAATGAAATTAAAACTAAACAAAAAAACGAATGGAAAGAAAACCTCCTTCAGTGCAGGGGCGCTCTGCAACTGATTGGATTGAGCTGCTAACTAATTAAAAATGTTGTCTTAAGCGATCATTGGCCAACACACGATTTATATTATATAAGAGAATGAAGTCCAAAATATAGCGCTGAAAGTCTGAACTTAATACATAAAATTCTTCGAACCTCCCTCGGTTCTGTACAACCAGTATTTAAAAGGAAATAATCTTAAATGTCTTTGAGGAAAACTAGCTACAGGTGGCTCATATGTATTACAACAAAACTGTGTAAACATTTGATTATCTAGAGGTGACTTAAATTTGGGTGATATGTTTGCAACAAAACCGTTAACACAGTTGGCTGATCTGATTTAATGCTTGCAATAGAACTGTTAGACTTATTGATTAACCATGAAAGAGAAGACGAAGAGTCCTATTGCTTCTGGGTATCATATCTTTGACTCCACCTTTGACTACGATCTTGAGCTTGCTTTCTTGTCAATCTGGGCTGAGTGAAAAGGATAGAATCCATGTGGAGATGATTCTAGAGATGCCCATTTAGCCAGATTCTTCATTTGACACCTGGAACCTACCAGACCATGGAAGTAGCTACGGAATACACAATTAGTTGTAGAATAGGCTACGTTTTGTAGCTATTTTGAAAAAATTTATTCAAATAGAAAAAACATGAAAATATAACATGTCAATCATTTAATGCCTTCCATAAGACAAAGCCTATCATTTATCATTGATTGGGATCTGTAATCTTATGGAAAAGCAAGGGAAAGAAGTGAGAAAATATGTTAAGGAGATGGTAATTCTAAGGTTCAACAACTGTGTCATTCATTTTTGTGCAGTGTGTTTTGGTGTGTTAGTTTTGAAACAACTTTCCTATTTACTATGTTTCCCTTGCTCTGCAGATGTCTATGACTCCCCACTCTATTTTGTTGATGGTGCTTGTAGTGGTACCCAAAACCTACCATCTATGACATGGGATATTTATGACCCTAACGGTGATTTGATTGATCTTCAAGGTATCTGTTTAGGTCACACAACTAACAAAATTGTTGAATACAATGTAGTCATTGAACTATTGTCAGAAGCCATTACTCTTGACATTCAAGAGTTGGTTGCCAACATAGATTCACAGCTTTTCATCCTTCAACTCAATGGGAAATATTCCATTAGAAACCCTAAAATATTTAGAATGTATCTCCATATTCATCTACTGGAAAGGAATTTTGATCATATTACATATCATCATATTCCTCGACACATGAATACATTGACAGATGCATTAGCTAATTATGTGTTGGATAGAGATTTATGAAACATGTGAAAAGATAAAACAAATCATTTGTACAATAGTAAGCAATAAAAGCAACATAGATATGTATATGGTGATAATGTTTGATACATCAAAACCCCAAAAAATAATATGTGTGTCCAATATAACATCAAGGGCTCGCAGGCCTAGTATATACATGGCACTCAAGCCTTAAAAAAATGTAAATGTTGGACCTAGGAACTAATTAGCATGGTGATCTTGGTAGCATGACACGACTTGTGTGACATGAGTCAACAATCGACAGATCTAATCCGATACTCCCACCATGTGTCTATGGTACTGGCAAGGAATGTCTCCCACCCAAGCATACTCTAGGATACCACGAGTCAACCCCTCAAGGTTCCTCATGATCTCCTCCTCATTGTCACTCCCCTCCTGATAAGGAGTGACAACATCAATTGGGTGGGCGAAGCGCCTGGGTATTGGGGACATCCCAGTGGGACGCTCTAGTCCAACGTCTGTGTTAACAAAGAGAAATGTTATAAACATATATATATATATTTATATATATATATATATTATATAATATATCAAAAAATAATTAAAAAATCACAAAATTAAAAAATTTATTTTTTACCTTCATTGTCAAAATCCTCTCCATCTGGTAGCGGAATGTTCGGATCTCCACAAAAGTCAGTGCCACTGTATGGCCAATCCTCCACGATGATCTTCTATCATTGTATCCATGAAAGGAAGGCAGGCTTGTACGACATGTTCTTGCCCCCAGTGATCTTGGGCATCAAATGACTCCAGCGGGCCATCCGCATGTCACATCGCATGGGAGGATCTACCTCAGTCAACTTGTACTGGAACAGTGGCACTCGTTCCAAGAAAAAGGTCACCAGTATGGATCCAAAGAAAAATTGCTTCAGATTCCTTGCCTTAGCTTTAGTCAGCTGGCATTTTATGTTGATCTTCATGGTATTTGCCTAGTTAAAGATCGTCAGTGCAGTACAGTTGATGGAATATAGGAATTTCAATTTGTTAGTCTCGTGCACTGCTTGGGACCCCTCCACTCTATTCATAGTCAACAATAGCACTCTAAGTGTTAGATCCTGTACAGTGGAAATCTCGATCTTTCCACTCTTGGATTTGAGGGCTTTAGGGCAATGAACAACATGGATATGATTGCCCCAATTGGTCATGACGCACATAAGTTGATTGGCTCCCCTCTTCAGGATAGTCCTGTGATGAAATATATGTCTGAAGTTTCTAACTCCAGCTCCTATTCACCAATGACGAATATCTCCCAATTTATGTCCCAAAGACTAATCAAGTACCAAAGAAAATCATGTTGGGCCCACATCCCAAGCATGAGAAATAATTTTAGGAGCCCACAGGCCATCTAATCTTCCAGGCAATTTGGATCATTCAATGCCTGGGTGTCCATATCCTCATTCTCGCGTTCTTTCCAATCAACCATTTTTAGTGATTCTTTCCTGCAAAAACCATAGATTTAAGTCAATAATAATTTTGCCCCAACAATTTCAAATTTCAATGTTGGTTTTAAGGGGAAATAGTTATTTCCCTATTCACCATGTTAGTGCACCTGTTTTAAAAATAGTCGTGCTGATGGTGCAATAGGTCATGTTAATTACCCTTGGATGGTGCGATTCCATGCCTAGAAGTTGCACCGACCAAGGGCGATTTTTTTTTAATAAATCCTCCCTCAAAAATCCCAAAATTGGTTAAAAACAGGAATAAATGGTATGAAAATGAAGCTTAGGGCTTTGGCTCTTACCTGTAACTGGCGGCTCAACGAATGACCTCCCAGATTTCTTGCAATCTACTCTGGAACAATTAGGGAAAAAGTGAGTAAAAAGTATTTCACATCAAGGTAAAATAGTAAATGTTAAAAAATATTTACTTTTCCTCCCTTTTATTTAGTTTTTCATGAAATATTAGGTTTTTATAAATATTTTAACCTATTTTGCCTCAAGAATTGGATAATGCACTTTACTTGTTTTGTGCAGCGATAGGTGATGGATGTTCAATGATGATGCTGAGTCATGTTTCAGCTCGTTTCTTGACTCATAAAACTCATATGAAAAGATTGCCGAGTATTGTTCCCTTTTGACTCGTAAAAAAGAATAAAATGGGGGGTCCACTTTCAAGCTCTTTTCTGACCCTTTAAAAACAAAAAGATAGCCAAGCCCTTGTCATTTCAAACTCATTAACGGATGTGAAACGTCGTGTGCCCAGTATAAGTTTACCCATTTTTTGGGCTGGGAGGCACTATTTATGAAAAAGGTACTCCTTGGCTGAAATGGTCAGGCAGTTCTCTCAAGTATCGTTTTCTACCTTTCCGGACTCGAGAGACACAAATGTATGAAAACGCATCATATGGAGTTTTCTTTTCCGTGTCTTTTTCAAACTCTCTAAACATGAAAAAGATACCAAGTTACACCTTTGTCAGACTTGTTAAAATATTAAATGACATTGGATTCGTCACCATAACGAACATGAGCTTCTCCTTCCTAGGGCTTGTTAAACTTACTAGGTTAGATTCGTTTGAAGGGTGAACTTACAGTGCAAGCATATGCTATCCCCTTCAAGCTTGCAATTAAAAATAATTGGGGTACCTACTGTTAGTGTCGGTATCTTCATCCTTCCGTCAGAGATCATATCCTCTTGTTGCATTTCATATTAGGAGTCCCATCCAGTCATCTACATTCCATTAGGTTCATGGATCATCTGATGAGAGTGGTTTTCCTCATGTCACTCATGTCATTTACCTGCTGGTTCATGTCTGTTCATTAAAAAGGGCATATACCGTCTTCTTTTTATCTAAAATTGCAAAAGGTTGTCTTTAGGGTTTCATGGTCAATTAGGTCAGGGTTCCATTATGGTTTCGTCAATAAATGCTTCAAAATGTCCAATAATTACCAGCAGGCCATGAGGAGGTTTCAACATCAATAAATTTAATCACCAAGTGTTCGAAATTGTGTTTTTCCTCAAAACTCAGTTTTGAGGAAAAAACAGAGTATTTAGCTTTTATTGTACAAAAATCATGAAAATTTTGTTTTCTTCATTGTAGAATTCCTTCATCTGCACCCTGGTTTCTTTCCTTAGTCCAAAAAGCTCCAACACCTGCAAACAAGCAAAGCTCAAGTCATTTAGTTCATCATAAAACTCAAAGAAGTGAAAAAGCCCAATAAACAGAGTTTAAAGATAAAGTCAAATCCAAGACATTATGAAAGTGGGTTTCATGAGCTAAAATTTCAAAATCTCTTTGTTTATAAGCCATTCTTCATTTGATAACTTCATTTGTAAAAGAGAAGCAAGCAAAAATGATTTTGGTGAGTGAGTGACAAGTTTGGGTGAGTTTGGGTGAAAATCGACCGGCGCGGCGCACTGGGCAGGAGGCGCAGTGTACTGGGCCTCAACACTCAGTGTATTTTTACAAGGGCGCGGCACATTGGGTGAGCTGCGTGGCGCACACATCCAGGAAGCCCGAAAATTGCCAAATTCATTCCAAAATCACCCAAAACGTATGCATTTCCATCGATACAAGTAGGTTGAATTCTCTCATGGTTTTTCATCCAAGATTGATGGTTGTTGATGGTGTTTGATGAATGGTGAAGTGTGTTAAGGAAAGAAAACCCTATCCCTTCAAAGTTGTCAAAGGAGATTGCTGCTAGGGTTTTGTGTTGGTCATTTTACTACCAAGTATCCCCCCACTTCATCATTCCCTAGTTCCATATTCCCCTTGCTTCCCTTATTTCCTAAGTTTACACACCCCTTAATTCACTAATCATATACCCCTATTCCTATTTCCTAAAACTCAAATACAAACTCCAAACCCTAACCCTATACAAAAACTCCCATAACATCCCATATTTCCCTAACTAAATCTATCCCAACTATCCCAAAATTGCCACTATTTTTCCCTCCCCTTATACTCCCTCATTCCACTGTTTTCCCTTGGTAGCAGAGGTCAAGAACATCATCAAAGGTAGTCCAAGATAGTTTGACATATCACCACCTATTTCTCCATGGCATCTGATCCTTCATATGATTATCAAGAGGAGACCCATAGTGACTCTCCCATAGAGGTACATGCACCCAGGAGCCCTCATAGAGGTGGCAAAAACATAAAGAAAAATCGCCAAAGATGCCCTAAAGTAGGAGGGTGGACCTCACTTCACTTGAGCAAGAGATAGAGGCTGATCGAGAGATTTGGCTTGAGAGGGTCAAAATTCATCTTGAGAAGCTATTGGCAAAGGAAAACAAGGACAAGGACATGCTCAGGCACATGAAAAACCATTATTGGGCACAAACTCATGTTTACAAAGAGAGGATCAAAATCCTGAAGGCAAGACTAAGGAGGGCACCAAAATGACGCAAAAGGAATGATAGGCTCCAAATCTTGGCTAAAGCTTCTTTTGCTGAGCATGATACTCAATGATGGACCTTCAGTCCAAATTTCAGCAAATTTGGAGAAAATTTTGTCAATTTTGATTTTTTTGGCTTCAAAACAGATTTTCCTGCCCAACGCGTAGCACCACTTGGCGCGCTCTTATAATTGGGAGATCTCTGAAGGAAAACTTTGCATTTCTAGATTTTTTATGAAAATTTATGTATGCTCATGAATTACCTAAGGATTTCATCAAGTTATGGGTTGCCTAAAGGGTCAAAAACACCCTAAAAATGGTCTTTCTGCCACTTTTTGCACCCACGGGAAGCAGTCTTGGGAGATGGAAGTGTTGGAGGGGCTAATGACATCCCAATGTAGAAATTCCACTTGGGTTAGAAAGTTGACAAGCAGGGCTTTGCAGCAAGCTATCGTGAGTGCAATTTGGACTTTGGGAAGGGCCTCAAAATCAGCTCCAAAGTTGTGCTACGCATAGAGATTTTGGGCACGACGCATAGAGAATTTTGGCCTATTTTTCACTCTTCAGCTCAAAATTTCTGCCAGTTTTGACTAGTTTCACTTTTTCATGTAACTCTTGATCTAACTTGATGTAATTTCATGACTATGATGTAATTTTGGCACATTTTTACTTGTCTTAGTAGATACATTCACCAAAATGTGAAATGTGAGTGAATGAATCAGTTTCCTAGCATATAGAGGCAAGTTGTTTCATTACCTATTTTTTAGTTCCTTGTTTAGATATGGTTGAAATAGCTCCTAGAATGATGAGCTCGACCCCTAGAGGCAAGGGAAGGAGTTAGGCTTGTCTATATCATGTAATTTCTCAGTCATTTTCAGGGTTGGACACTTGGGATTGCTGGGCACCCCATTGTACATTTGATTTCTACATTTTTGGCAAAGGAAAGACCAGGGTTTGCAACACTTTTTGGGATCCTTGTGGCTTTGTGTCTTGATGGTGTTTTTCTCTACGTATTTGTATGTTTACTGATATTTATGTGTACCATTCCCTATCTCTTTTTCTTCTGAAATTAAACAAATGAGTGGCAAAGTAGAATTCATTAGCTTGCTATGCTCTGCCTGTTAGTTTTGTTTAATTCTCAATGTTTTATTCAGTTTGAAGAGGATTCTTGATATCCTCTTTCCCTCTTCAGCTTCTCACCAGTATGAACCCTCCTTTTTTACAAATCAAAGCATCAAAATGATTACTTTTCTTGCCCGAATTCAAAACTCTGCAAAACTAGCCTTCATCCCCAGACCCTAATTTGCCTTTCCCTTGATTCCAAGAAAACCCCCCAAAAACGAAATCAAATCGAATCCTTGCACTTCATACCTAGCCTAAAATTAGTTTTTCCTTTTAGTTCAGTCATCTCAAGCCCCATCAATTATCTTTTGCTGAGATTGACTCAGAGAGAGCCCTCTCCTGTCCTCATAGGGCTAGCTACAAGGCTGAGCGTGGTTTGATGTTGGTCCTGGACCCTACCTATCCAGTCTGAGGTAAATCTAGGCTCTAACACCTGCCTGAAATGGTGGGGGGAAATTTTGAAATCTAACCAGTTGTGTCAGAAACCCACTCTTGAACATGACACTTTCTACTTCGTGTCGGGGTGGGATATCCTCCTTTGTATCATTGACCTTCCTAGGTTGCGCCATTCATTTTTACCTTCCATTTTATCTCTGCCACATCATCATGACCATTGATCCTATGGATCCAAAAGCTTCCAAACTTCCGGTTGTGTCACCGATATGTTCAAGAGTTGTCCTTTTGCATTTAATAATAATAATAATAATAATAATATCCATTTTTAAGGTCATAGCCAAGCCAGACACCAAATTGGTGTATGAGACCCCCTTGTTTGTGGGACTAGGGACCCACCTCCGCGTAGCAATTTGACTGCTAAGTCTACGAAGGCATACATACTCTACCCCCCTTTAGTTTTGAACCTGTGACCTCTTACGAGGGAACACATGCTCTTAACCATTAGGCCAACTCAAGCTATATATATACACTTACCTCTAATTCTTTGTGTCATCCAAAATCATTTTGCATCCCTTTGTCTTGTGTCAATGATGTGGGATACATTATGGCCCTCCTTTGACATGGTCGCTTCTTGTTGACTTCAACTCGTTATCCGTGAATTTGACCGAGAGACTCCCTTCCAGTACCTTAGAGCTTGCATGCCATAATGACAAGTTCTTCGCACTCAACGACAAATTCACAGCATTGGCTTTCGATCGAGTGATTTCACGGGTGTTCAACTTCAGTTCCTCTATTCACATTCCATGGATTGTGCTGATAGTAACTTGAGGACCATTGTCATTATTGGTGGTTTCTCTTGTGCTTGTCAACAATTTACATCATTGACTGGTAATTAAGCGATTTTCTAGCATGTTCAATGTCAACGCATATATTCACATGTTAGAATTTGTACTTTGATCGGGTCATGTTGCAGCATAAGACCCTGGACTTAGATCACAAAAGTCAAGGTTACAAAGTGATGTGACATGGTTATGTTGATATACATGTCTCTTTCAGATGGATGGCTACGACCATGCCATGAGTTGTCATATGTGATCCTTCTCATTATTGGATGGCTATAACCATACATTGGTTTCATTATGATCCTCTTTAATGGATAGTTGTGCCCATGCCTAGATCCTTTTCCATGATCATTCTTTGGATAGCTAAGTCCATACCACAATTCATGTATCATTTGATAGAATTTTTAGTTATGTATATGTATCTATACTTTCTTGCAGGTTTTTTGACGGCAGACTCTAGTTCCCCGCACTGATTCATAAATAATTTCATCCCTCACTCTAGTTCAGCCTTCATGCTTTAGGGGGCATCTGTTACACAACATTTTGTCACTATCCCTGTACTCCCCATTCCTTGATCCTAGAGGACCTCTAGAATGAACCCTACTTTCATTCCCTTAGCGACAAAACTCCCATTGTGTTCCTCTTCATGAGCAGAACAATTCCCTTTTGCACCATTTTCCCAAAATATTCAGTTTTTCCCAATTTACAAGACCAACACTAATGGACCTTGTACTCCTCATGCCAATATGAAGAGATTAACACCATCCCTAGCATCAACTAGAGTAATTGATCTTTATTCCAATTGCGCTAGTCCTCTTATGGAAAGTTTTTTTAAATAAAGAGTCGAAGCTTTGTAATGGAAGTATGGCAAATGGTTTGGCCAGATGGGATCGAGGATGTCAGTTTGGGCTCTTTTCACCTATAAGGAGCTACCTCAATAGATAAGACCTTCTCCCATCTATTCATTCTATATAAACCTCCATTTTTCCCAAGCACAAGCTAGTGTGCTAGTGCTAATTAAGTTTGGAGTAAACAACAAGCTATTCATAGTTGTAGCTCTCTAGTTGTGTGAGGGAGAAGTGTGAATTTGATTTAGTGTGAAGCCTAAATGGAAGAGCCTTAAAACTATCATTGTTGAGGCCATCATGGAATGCTAGCAGAAGTGTGTGGGAACCTAGTTTTGTCAGTGGAGAATGGAAACTTTATGAAAATGGTTGTAATCTCTTCTTGATTCAATATATATGCAACTATCGATTGACTTCCTACATGATGTGTCATCTTACATGTTCATGGCTTAATGTTTCTTGACTCGTTAAGTAGGTTGAATTACAATTTGTATATTATCACGCTTGTTTTTTGCTATTGTTTACTTGTTTTAGGTGTTTGAAGAAGGAAACGAGAGATAGTTGGAGTGAGAAAGCAAGGACATCATCAAATAGGATAAGCGTACTAAGAGGTACGCCCTCTTAATTGGTTCTAACCTAACAAAATCTTCCATAGAATGTATCAGTTGTAGCTAGACCCATTACCAGGCTAGAGGAATTGTTTGTGTCTGCGCTCATAATTTTACTTCACCACACCGATCAACATCAATATAAAAAGTTAAAGAAAAATATTTACCTCTGGGATACCAGAGTCCATAATCCATTTTTGATATATGATATTTAAGAATCCTCTTGGCCAAAAGTAGATTCCTGTGTTGGGGGTTGCTTGGAATCTTCCAACTATACCTAAAGGCTACATGATTTCTAGTCTTGAAGCTATCAAATATAAGAGCATGCCAATGATGTATCTATATAAAGTATAATCAACTGTTTGATATTCATCATTATTACTAAGATTGTATCATGTCACCATTGGTGTTCTCACTAGAGATGTTTCTTCTATGGCAATTTTCTTCAACGCTTCCTTAAGACATTAACTTTGAGAGATAAAAATTCCTTTGGGAGTCTACATAATCTGAAATCCAAGGAAGTAAGAGAGGTCTCCAAGAATTTAAATCTTGAACTTGGCCTTCATACCAGCTACAAATTGTCTAGTTAGAAAATTTGAATCAATTGAAAAAATAATTTCATCAACATATACAACCACCACAATAAGTTTTCCATCCTTTAATTTGACATATATATTATTTTCAACTCCACCTCTTCTAAATCCACACTTAAGCAAGTAGTTGTCTAGCATGGAATACCAAGCTCTATGAGCTTGTTTGAGACCATACAAGGCCTTCTTAATCTTGAAAGCATAATTTGGTTTCTCTACCAGCAAAAAATATTTTGGCTTTTCTATGTACACTTCTTCCTGTAGCTCTCCATTCAGAAAGGAAGATTTGACATCCATCTGATAAATTTTAAATTTATTGTAAAAATAACATGCCAAAAACATTCATATTTCCTCTAATCTAGAAACATTAAAAAAAATTTCGTCAAAGTCTGAACCTTCTATTTCAAAATAAACTTTTCATACCAATCTAGCCTTGTTTCTTACCACTTATCCATGATCTTTCGATTTATTTTTGAATACTTGTTGTTGGCTTCGAGAGTCCTGACCCAGATTTAGAGTTAGTTGCACCAACCAACAAATCCCTACACTACTAGCCCTTTTGGAAACAACTTGCATAGCACAAGCTTCAGTCTCACCCAAAGTAGTATGGGGGGATGCAAGAACCAAGTTTCTTCATCCAAAGATGAGTGTGATGTCTTTTATCACCTCAGATCTGCCTTTGCACAGACCAATAAGCTCTTACGGATCGTTATAGCAACATTGTTAAACCAGCCTTCAGACCTTTGCACAGGTCTACACTCGGCTTTTGCAAACCTTTATCAATTGATTTATCCACTTACACGCATCAGCAAAAAATCCTAGATTAGTGTTTGTGCAGATCTACTTAAGTTATTTAGTAAACATAACAAAATTTATCATAATATTTGCAAAGTACTTAACATGCATTGCATACATCTATTAAGATTTATTTAAGATAATCATGCATCATTAGACCAATATTTCATAAACACGTTATTTATCCACATCATCTATCATAAAAGGAAGTAAGAAATATAAATAGATATACACAGTATTTCTTCAGTAACTTTTTCTATTTATCTTCAAATCAACTTTACAGACTCGAAACTTCCCTGTGCACTCAGTTGCAAGGGTCCGCGCTCTCAGGTGTGGACTCTACCTAGGCCTCTACACACTTAAATGCAGAGCCTTTCTCTCCTATCTAACCCACTTTTTTGCACTATCACTTTCTTCTTACTGTTGGGCATGGGATCCCCCGCAGCATGTTTTGGTGCTCAAAGTCTATGTTTTGGTCAATTGTATTGTAAGACTCTGCGAAGTACAGGCGCAAAGTGCAAAGTGTACAATCAAGTCATAGGGTTGTCTGCCCTAAGAATTTTATTGTAATTTAATGTAAAGTTGTGTCAGCCTACCCATGGTCCATGGACCATGGGATTATATGAATAGAGTAAGGCTCTAAGTGTAAAGATTGTTTGGGTTTTTCACATATTGAGAGAGAAGATTCATTACTGAAGCACCAAGGACATCAAAGTACCCATTCCATGGACAAAAATTTACAAACCCTTTTTGTAGATCTCCTTCACTAGGTGTTATCAATAAATAATTTTTTTAATTAAATCCTTTCCATTTGGGTTATTGCATTGGATATCTTTACGGTTGTTTTCTATTATGGATCATATATGTTTTTTTTGTAGGGTTTTCCATTTTTTATTATAGATCTGAATTGTAATCAACCACAAATTATTGTTAGGGTCACTTGTAATAACAACATTCTTGGGTGAATGAAGTTTCAATAAATTTTAGGGTTTTTTACAACTATTTTTAACCTCTCAATTTCTGTTTATAGTATTATTTCCCTTTTTATCAAATTTTTGGATTATGGTGGTTTTCTAGTTCTTTTTGCAAGTCACAGATATGAAATGAGCAAGATATGGAAAAATCTATGCGATATCTATTGACCGAGAGTCCTAGGAGAAAAGCACACATTTCAGTCCTAGATATGCATTCCAAAATGCACTCTTTGGCCCAAAAACTATGCTTTCCAGTGTTCCAGGTTAGTACTTGCGTTTTGGAATTTTTCTAGATTTTTTTTAGAATTTTTTCATATTTGTTGAGAGTGCTATCTACAGAATGGGAAGGGTACTTCACCTTTGTTTTCACTCTCCCCTAGTCCTAGATAAACTTAATTTTTCTCTTTGAGGAAGGAAAAATCTCGTAGGGTTTAGAGTAAACCTCCACATTGTTAGGAAGAGGTTGACTAAGTGAGGAGTCTAGGGTTTGGGTTTTTCACATATTGAGAGAGAAGATTCATTACTGAAGCACCAAGGACATCAAAGTACCCATTCCATGGACAAAAATTTACAAACCCTTTTTGTAGATCTCCTTCACTAGGTGTTATCAATAAATAATTTTTTTAATTAAATCCTTTCCATTTGGGTTATTGCATTGGATATCTTTACGGTTGTTTTCTATTATGGATCATATATGTTTTTTTTGTAGGGTTTTCCATTTTTTATTATAGATCTGAATTGTAATCAACCACAAATTATTGTTAGGGTCACTTGTAATAACAACATTCTTGGGTGAATGAAGTTTCAATAAATTTTAGGGTTTTTTACAACTATTTTTAACCTCTCAATTTCTGTTTATAGTATTATTTCCCTTTTTATCAAATTTTTGGATTATGGTGGTTTTCTAGTTCTTTTTGCAAGTCACAGATATGAAATGAGCAAGATATGGAAAAATCTATGCGATATCTATTGACCTAGAGTCCTAGGAGAAAAGCACACATTTCAGTCCTAGATATGCATTCCAAAATGCACTCTTTGGCCCAAAAACTGTGCTTTCCAGTGTTCCAGGTTAGTACTTGCGTTTTGGAATTTTTCTAGATTTTTTTTAGAATTTTTTCATATTTGTTGAGAGTGCTATCTACAGAATGGGAAGGGTACTTCACCTTTGTTTTCACTCTCCCCTAGTCCTAGATAAACTTAATTTTTCTCTTTGAGGAAGGAAAAATCTCGTAGGGTTTAGAGTAAACCTCCACATTGTTAGGAAGAGGTTGACTAAGTGAGGAGTCTAGGGTTTCAACATTTTCTTCCACTGACTTTCAGAGTCTCATTCATTACTTTTCAACACTTTTGGATAGTTCTTTTTTACCTTTTCTCCCTTTAGAGTTTGGGTTTTCCTTTTCCCCCTTAGGATCCCCTTGAGCATCCTAGTTTTTAGAGCTTCGTACCTATCCTTTGAAACATTTTTCACATCTTATTTTTGTTGTTTTTCTGCACCATTTAAGATAGATTAGTGACTCTAGATCTCAGTCCCTTTGACATTAGGTCTATTAGGAATTTTATGTGTCTTTGAGTAGCTTGTTTTTCCCTAACTTTCTTATCTGCTTTAGAGCATTTTTGGGTGTGGTTTTGTGTACTTGATTGGTTGTTTATTTTCTGTCATTTCAAAATTTTTTATAGTATTTAAACACTTTATTTTTAGTAGTTCATAACATCATCAAACATGCTCAATTAACTCATCCAATTGACATATTATTTTCACACACTCACACCCTAAGAAAACATGAGTTTGGTTAACACCACCAAGCCAAGACTTGAAACACTACACCTTAATAACTCAATATACATAGATTAAGCCCACTTGGGCACCAGGGCCAAACAATCTTTATAGTTTAGGTGCAGGATTGGTGGAATAGGCTTCCAATAACACCCATCAATTGCTTTCATTGAGACATAGAATTTGACATATTAGGGAGCTTAAAATCCTTCACCATCCCACGGTCCAAATTCAGAGTGTGTAAGAAACCTGATTCAGAGGGGGTTAGGCTAGGTCATCATGAGAGCATTTCTCCTCGAGGCTACCCAACCCGTGGCAGGGAATCCCTTGCGCTGGTTGATTGCCAAGAATCTCAAGACTCAACCACACACGTGGGATGAAGATAAATATAGTGACCAATCTTAGGAAAACACCTTATAATACTGTGGGGAGAAATTGGTTCTCTAACCTAACTTTCTCTAGACAACTCTACTTTCGGGGATGAGATTTCATAGAGTAAGAATTTCTTTAGAAGGCCATATGAAACAGTAGATTTAGGATTGTTTGAGGATCTAGATCACTTGATGGCTAGAGGTATTTTTCTTTGATAGGATGTGTTTTCTTGTATTAGAGTAACATCACTAATATAGTTAATTTACACTTGGCACCATTGCACTAGGTGTTTTCTTATTTTTGTTGTTTTTTTATTCCTATCATCACCCTTTAGTCCTTAAATTCATCATTGTATTAACATCATTTCACCCCCTATGTATTTTTCATCAAGACTTCAGGGTCTTCACCCTGAGTTCTCGTTACATATTACTCTTCCCCGTCAAGTTAAATTACATCCTCCCACTCCTCCATCGAGTCATCATTCTGATTCTGATTCTACACATCCATCCAGTTCTTCCTTTGATTTCATGTCTTGTCAACCTTGTACCACCACCATGTTAGGAACAAATGTGGGTGCGGGAAACTAGGGTGGTAATGTAGGTACCAAATCAGGTAACCCCACCATCACAACCCCCAGAGATGTGGTCACTCCTCCTCCATTCCTTCCTTTTATGGCTGGTTTGAGTCTCCCCAATTTCAGTGAGCTCATCAACAATACTCTTGTCCATGATCCTAATTGGCCAACTATGCCTACTAAACACCCTTCAGACACCCCAAAGTTTGAAGGTAATTCTTGAGAAGGTCCCACAAATCATGTTTGTTGATTCCATATGTGGTCTTCATCCAATTCTATCACTGAAGACTCCATCTGTATTTTTCTGTTCCAACACACTCTTACTAGACTTGTTGCTAAGTGGTATGTCGATCAACCGAAAGCCACTCATTCCACTTTTGTGACTCTTGCTAAAGTGTTTCTTTCCTATTTATAGTTACCTCTCAATTATGAGACTAGTACCAAACTATTGACTTAATTTTGTCATACTTCTACCACTCGCCTATCCAACCATGTTCAGGAATGACATAAGAGGAGCATCTTTAGAGCTCTTGAATTTGAAGACTGCATATATATATATATATATATTAATATTAGTTACATAGATCACTTTTTTCCCCCATTGCTAAATACGTCGCGTCACACTTCCCCCGGTCTAAGGAAGAAGCGCTCCAAGAAGCCTTGAAATTTGATCTGATCTACATCCACTCAGGTTATGTTTATACTATCATCCCCGATATAACTTGACCTGGTGCTGCTAATGCACCGGAGGCATCTCATGTCGTGGATGGCATATATGGAACCATTTCACACCCTCAACAATTTGCTCCACTTTCGATGAGTTATGGTCCACCTTAGGGAGGGACCAGTTCCTCTTACATTTATCCCTACCCCAATCCTCCACATGGAAACTCTTATCCAAGCCCCATCATGCCATATGAATATCCCCATCTACATCAGCAAATGCTAGGGCAAGCTGTTGCACCACCTATTTATCCCAATGTTGTCTCTTCTCCTTATTATCAGTATGCACTGCCTAATACTCCATCCCCTCTAGCTCTAGTGCCTGATACCCCCATGCATGTTCCCCCTCTACCATAGTAGCAACCCCCTCCATAAGTTTAATATTATGCTCAACAGAGAAGACCCAATCCCCCCAACCCCAAGAAAACGAACAAGGGAAAAGGTAACTAGAAACAATAATCTCAAGGTAATCCAGGTAGCCAGGGTCTACCACCCAATTCACCTCAGCGACCTATTGGCTTGTTGGGGCCTGACTGAGGTTCGGAAGTGTTTTAGCCAAACAAATCCTGCACAACAGCCCTTTCGACAACAATCTGCAAAGTGCGGCCTGAAGTCTCACCCGAGTTAGTATGGGAGGGTGTTGGAACCAAGTTTCCGCACCCTAGGGATGTCTTGATGAGTTCTATATGGGTCGCAAACCAAACTACGCCCTCACACTACTCTGCGTAGCTGTTAGGACTTCACGAAGATCCATGACGAGGTGTTTCCTGGATTCTTATTGTTATTGCAATTATTTCAGATATGATCTATTCCTTAAGGTTTTTAATCAAGCATTCAACAGTTAAAACCAGTGCATGCAACCATAAATCATAAAGATACACATAAAACCACAACATAAGCATAAACATATAGATCTGTGATCAGATGCACAATAATTCAGAAACACATATATTTATTAACCTTCTATTCAGTACAATCCAATTCCATCCTGTGCATTCAGCTGTAGGGGTCTACGCACATAGCGGCGGACTCTACTAGGCCTTTCTGCACATAGCTACAGAGCCTACTCTAACTATCACCAACCACGACTCGGACTTATAGACTCAGAGCACTCTTGCTTTTACAAATCCATACACCTCAGATCTTAACCAAAGCTATCAAAGAACTGCCTTCTAAGCCTAGAGCCTTGCTCTATTTATACTTTCCCATTGTCCATCGACCATAGGCAAGCTGACTAACTTTCTATTATCTTACATTCTTCTCAGGTGAACAACCCTTTGACTTGACTCATTACAATTCACGCTCCGCACACTTCGTGGAGCCTTTACCATACTTTTTACCCAAAATTGTGGGATTTAAGCCCCAAAGCTCTTATGCGGGGGACCCACTACCCAACAGGCCCCCAACACAATCATCGTGACTCGTCTTGAGTCACCTCACTAGTGCTATGATCTTGGCTCGGAGTCCATCCAACAATGTCTGCGTTGTGCTAATATCTGCCACACATTCTTCCACTATCCATTATATCACTTGTGCATAGCTTTCTGATGCATTATCAGAGGCACCTTCTTGCCCTAGGGCATATGTATCCTATAGTTGAGTCAGCTTCCCCTCAATCATACCAGTGATCATTAATGCTTCCTCTAGCCACGGTTGGATGTGTGCTTTAAGCCTGGCTTCTTTCTGGCACGCAACGTCCACCTATTCCTTCATGGCTTAGGCCTCCCTCATCTTGGCTAAATGCTGAGTGAGGGCGACTATGTGTGCAGTCCCCTCCACATTGTCATAAGCTTGTTGTAACTCCCATACTTCTGTCTCTACCTGTTGTAATGTTGGGTCTTCTTGCAGTGATGTGAGTATAAGAAGGGACTGATCCAACAATCCCATGAAACCCTGTATAGCACACTCTATCACTGCCAATCCTACTTGAAGGGCACGACAACACTGCTTTCTAACTTTTGGTGGTGTAGGGGGTTGCGCTTTCAGCCTTAGCTCCATGATCTACAAGTTCAATTCCCTCTGAGCGTTGGCAACCTCCTCTTGGGCCTTACAAAATCCTGTGGCCATGTAATGAATCTTTTGGGCTACTGGGAGTTCTGATCGCATAGCCAGCTCTCATATACTACTACAGATCTCTGCCATGGCCTGTTCCACTTCTTGGTTGCATGCAATCAATTCATCATGTTGTAGACTGACCTGGTCTAGATTTCCCTTTTGCTCTGGCAATACTTGGAGGGTGCGGCCTTCCCTAGTGTGGAGCTCAGCAGTTACCCCATCCTACAACTGATATAGGGTCTCTCTGGGAAGGGTGGCCAAATTTAACCTCCAACTCCTCATGTTACCTTCGACTTCTGCTATGAAGGCACCTGTTGGTAACACTAAAGTATTCATCTTGTGGGAACACACCATCTGCTCAGTTGTTGATGTATCGTCTACTAGTTTCAGTATCATCCCTCCTAGCGGTCGCACTTGTAATTCCTGGAGCTGCGCTCTAAGCACCCCCAACACAGTTGTCTACTCCATCATCAATTCTGCCAGGGTGTCCTTATCAATAAGGGTTCCTCCCACGAACTCTATTGCCTTCGTCCTTTTTCATGCAGAAGGTTTCTCCTAGTCGCATGGCCTCTTGGGTTAGGTCACACTTGTTGTAAGGTTCACGTATTCCTGTGTCTCCACCTCCTCCTATATATTAGGTTCTGTGGGCATTTCTTGGCCTTCCTCAGCCTCTTCAGCAGTCACGGGTGTGGTCTGTGTCATTTTCTCTAGCGTGGCTGGCTTAGCCATCATCTGCACCATGGATGCTTCCTATTCTTGATGCTTTCTTTCTGCTAGCTTTGCAAGGCACTACTTGGTCTCCTTCTTCTTCTATTTCCCCACAATTTTTTCTAATTTTGTCTAGTCTGAGGCATGCCACTCTAGAGACCATGATGACATTACTTTTAAGATTACATCATCTGTAGCAATAAACAACAACTTTTCCCATGCTCGGGCTGGATCCTTGTGCGCCCAGATATACAAGTTATGCATATATTCCTTGAATTCCACCACACTCTATAAGGTGTTATATATCGTTGGGGACAAGCGTGGCCTATGGTTGATCCATGTGCGTAAACTTGCCTCTACAAATGTCCAAAATACCTTTCTCTTTCAGCTCCTTTCCACGTCCGTGATTGCCCAAAGGGAGGTATACCTTGCGGCATCGAGTATGTGCTGTTCCACGACAGGAAACTGGTTGTCTTCCAGCAGCTCCCTGGTAATCAACTTGATGGATAAGAGCACCACCCACACATAGTGGAAGGTCTTACCCTGGTCCTGTGCTTCCCTGTAGTTCGATAAAAATTCATCACACATAAATTACGCCCAATTGAACTAGAACCCTTATGCACACTGCTCTACCAACGCAATTACAAATGTCGGTACTTCATCTACAGGACATTTCCTCATGAGCTTGCTGGCCAGCAATTGGGTGGAAACGTGCACCCCTTGATCTTTGATACTTGCAATTACGTAACCTCGCTTCCTTTTCTCTAGCTTATATTTGGCCTTCATAGCTTCTGCAAGGCCCAAGTCACTATTCTTTCTGGTTATGTCTGCAGGATTGCTTCCTTTAATCAGAAGCCATGAGATTCGGTGAATCAAGTCAGCCATGATGGGAATTAGCTCTTCCAACCATAGATACCCATCATGCACTAGACACAGTAGCTACTGGATGACAAAGATAGTGATAGGCGTGTGGTGGTACTGGGGTATCCACCGTAGATATAGTAGCCTTGCCTTCTCCACACCTCGCAACCATTTCTACTATCATATTTTGTCCGCGGCAAACTATGGGAATTTCTCACTATCCACTAGGTGCCAATCTTCAAATTTTATATTTGGTACCCGTCCTAGTGGCGGTCTGTCAATCCTGATATCATTCGGAAGAAGTGGAGTTTGGAGCGCACTCTTCGAGACCTCCAAGTCCTTTGGTATCTTCGTTGTTCCTTTCCATGAGGACATGTAGGCGAGTAACACTATCGATGAAGATGCGTTGGAAATATTGTCCTCCTCAATGTCTTGTGCCTCTATTTGAGCTATTAGGTCTTACAGATCTTCCTCCTCCTCTTCTGTCTCAATAGTGACGGATTTACCTTTTTCGGCGAGCAAGATTTTACTAACTCTTGGGTGTCGCGGTGATACCTGGATGGGCCCCGGTAGCTTTTTGTTCTTTTGCGGTCACGGTGTACGTGGGGACTTCGGGACCTCTATTGTGCTCGTTGTCACACCGGCCTCCTCCTGGGTTACCCAGGGTTCCTGGCTACCTTCCATAATTTATACTCTAGTTCTTGGCATTGTGTACGTACTAGACCCAGTTAGTCGCATGGTTACTGGTGGCAAGGTAGCTTGGAACTCACTTCTTTATTCTACTTCAATTATTAACAACCCTAGTGCTACTTGAAAACTACCCTATGGACTTTTATAGTAACAGCCGAATTTGAATTCAACCCTTCCCTCCATTTTTGAGTCCTTAGTACTTGCTTGGTGGTAGATCTCCCTGAATCTAGCTTGTAATTCATGTCTTAATTGTCCATCGCCCGCTCCTTTCCACATTAAATTAGCCTTCTTGTCATGAACAATGTCATCAATAGTCATCCCTGAACCTCTTCATCCAGCAGTGCCTCCTCTTAAGCGTGACAGGGAACCTTGTGATAGACAGGTTCTACGCGAACCCCCCTTTCCATGCATATTTCCTACAACCTTGTTTACAGTCCCTCGTCGTCTTTCAATTGCCTAGGGCGCTGAGACTGTGCCTTCTACGGATAGTTAGGTGGTTTCACAGTTGGTGCAAGGCTTCCCTTTTCCTACTAGCATGGGCTATTGGCACCTTCCATATGCCTTCTCGTCATGTCCCCCTTTGTCCGGTACCTCCCCTTTGTTAGTGAGGTGCAGTTGCAACCATAATAGCAGGGTCACAATTTTTTCACATGTTGTAATAGTGTTGGCTAGCCTTGGTCCCTTCATTCTCCTGTTTTCAAGGCCCACTTGTGCGACTTCATTTTCCAGTTTTCAAAGTTCTTCATCCAATGTCATACTTCTCTTCCTTAGTCATGCCCATTCGTCATCGAGTTCCCAAAGTTTCATGCACCCGCACCGAAGCTTTTCTTGTAGCTTCCAAATTTTGTAAATCAAGTCCCCGCATCCTGTCCCTACTGTGAGAGCTGTAGCCCAAAGATTCTTCTCTGCCTTCCTAATTTCTTCTCATCTTATCACCATTAGAGTCATTTCCATGACTCAGTTCATGCTTATGGTCCTATTTGTCCATTGAACCACTACGGTGCGTAGGTCCCCATCTGATGGTCTCACTGGGTAAACTGTCTTCATGATCCCACACAGCCTTGCTACTACACATCACTCTTTTCGCTGCCGCATAGGATCCTAATTTTTGAACCTTAGCCAAGGTGGTGCCTTCCTAGCCTGCAGTTGTGCCCATAGACACAAGTGGGCACACAAACTGCTTTGCCCTAGTCGTCGAACCCGTGTTTGACACAAGGACTTTTGAAACTGCCAATGCATCCTTCTTCTGCGTCAACTCCAGCTCCCAATATTATGTTGGTACTTCTACCAACCTTATGCAGGCACCGCGCACAATACCCAACACATTGTGTCACACTGCTGCTATTTTGGTCCTGACTTGCCACTCTTGTTTAAGAGTCCGTTCCCTCCTTTGACCCCATCACATGTTTGTAATTCCCCGGCTTCGATTGTTATGTATCATAGTGATCTAATCATCCTATTGCAATTTAGCGTAGGTACCTCATGCAACCGGTTCTGCCAATGTTCTATTTCTTCATCAGAATACTAAGTATAGGAGTTGTCGCGCTCCCATGATATTCTTGCATCTTTAGTCAGGTTTACCCAATCCTAATCTTGCGTTGTTATCTAGTAAATATAGTCTATCTCATCATTGATGTCATCTTTGCGCACAGGTTCAGTGTAGCGTACTCCTTTAGCTGGATCCATTGGTACAATGATGCGTAGGGACTTTTTCTCAAAGATCATTTTTCCCTTCTTCAGGTTGATGACTCCATTCATGTCCGTAGCCCAATCTATCCCTAATAATGCAGGGTAAGGGTTACTATCATCCACAGTTTCTATTACCTCAAAGTTTGTCTATGTGCTTGTGCCATCAATATCCACAGTTACCCCTTGTAGTCTTCCCATGGGCACAATCTTTTGTTGATTTTCCATCCTTAATTGAATAGGAGACCACTGTAACACAAGCCAACCCATCCGCTCCCAAGTCTGTTTTGGTAACATGTTCGCATCTGAACCCAGGTCGAGAACTACCTGATCCATCTCATATTCGCCAATTTGCAATGTCAGCCGCATTTCCCTCCCAGTACGCAAAGTATGTTTTCCCATATTTCAAACTACGCATGGTTCCCCTAGTCCAGTGCACCTAGTGATCAGCTCTTGTAGTCCTTTAACTACCTTATTGTCTTGTAGCAGCTTCATGCATGTCTCTGAAAAGGTAGTAAGCATAGACGACTCCATTCCCAGTTATGGTAGATCCTTACTACCTGAGGTAGAGACCTCCACAAAGCTCTTCGTAGCTTCCATATCTGTTTCCTTCACGCGTTCCAAGTTGAGTTTAGATTCCTTTGTAGGGGCCTTATGGACCCATGTATCATTCTCAGGTTGGTTTTTCTTATCCTCCACTATATTCACACCACTTATATCCATCATTAGTTCGTAGCTTTGACATGTTCGCTCATCATGACCCACTGATCTACATAAATTACAGTACAGTTTCTACAGAGTCTGGGTATATTTCTGCAACATGTGACAATTGTTTGTTGTGTGCTTTCCTCCCACCTAAAAAATCGTGCACCAGAGAGTGGCAAACAAACTTGGACCTACTTGCTCCTTTGGTCTCAATGGCATTGGTCCCCCTCCTACGAAATAGTTCACGAATACATAACAATGATCCTTATCATGATCCTGGCCTTTATATTTTATACACCCCACTTCTCTGTGCGCCTCTGACTGGGGTGCCCTATCCTGCTTCAAACTCTGCATCTCTAAGCATAGGTTTTGTAGTTGCACGTGGATTTGCTGGACTCCCAACCCTGGATCCTGTATCGGTGTTTCGTGCAACCTCATCACCATTTCCAATGCCTCTACCTGGGTTGAGAGCTTTTGTTGTGACAGTGTTGTCCTTAGGTGTGGTGTCAAAGATGCCACAAACCACACGCAATGTTGTGTGTCCTTCAGTGTCATATTAGTCTCACAAATCATACTTTTTAGCCTTTGATCTAGATCCCAGGGGGTTTCACCTAGAAGCATCGTGATCTCCTTGAATCCTATAATTGACTGCATCTCTGATTTCAGTTGACTAAATTCTTTGTTCAATGCACTATGAATTTCTACTGTTCCGACATTCCGGTGATCATTTGAGTGTTTGATATGCCAAGTCAGTATGCGATCCTATAGCGCACTTACCAATGTGGCCTTTTTAATGTTATCATCCGTAACCCCGTGCGCTTCCCACACTTCCCTTACTACAAACCAAAATTCATCAGGATCTTCATTTCCTACTCCTCTGAATACAGTCAACTTGATTGCACTCACCATGCTAAATTGTTGGTTTGGTGGAGGCGGAGTGGGCGAAGTTGGATGTGAAGAAGGCAATGGGAGTGGTGGCATTAGCAGAGATGATAACTGCGGAATGTGTTTCTTGATCAAACTAACTGCACTACTTGGAGAAACCCAAGTGCATTCTTCCTCACTGACTAGCGGCGGTGAAATTAAAGGACTATTTCCTAACCCTTTGATCCCTTTGAAGATCCTTCTACTTTGTGTCGTTCCACTCATTAATGTATGCGCATCATCAGTATTTCACATAACAGCATCTTAATCCAGGTATTCAAGACTTGATGTACTTACCTTACAGTCCTTTGAGAAAACATCTTTCGGCTCTGCTGTAGCTGACAGTTGTTTCTATCGTGAATTTAGTGATAAACCCTCCTATTATCCGATCCAACCAATGATCTACGGCCCCCGCAATCTTATCTTCAGATGCCTCTAGCTTGTGCACTAACTCTGGAGTCCACACTATCGGCTGATCAAGCTTGCACCTTCCAATGCTTTCTGCAAGCCTCATGATCCACTCATATAGTTCTGATGAGAAATACACGAAAAAGATCTCATGGATTTCTGTGTATATGTAGTGATCTAGCCACCTCTTCTCAGATATCTGCGAGGTTTTGTTTTCCTACACCATGAACTCGTGAAGCTTCTAATCCAACTAATCTTCATTTTCTTTCTTCATAGGGTTCTAGCCTTTTGACATTAGACATCCCTTAAGAAGATTCTGGTCCCAGCAATGGAACCATTTGTTGGCTTGTTGGGGTCTGAACTAGGTTCAGAAGCATTTTAGTGAAAAAAATCCCGCACTGCCAGCCCTTTCAGCAACAATTCGCAGAGCGCGGACTGAAGTCTCACTTGAGGTAGTGTGGGGGGTGTTGGAACCAAGTTTCCACACCCTAGGGGTGTCTTCATGAGGTCTGGAGGGGTCACAAACCAAGCTATGCCCTCGCACTACTCTGCGTAGCTGTCTAGCCTTCACGAAAATCCACAATGAGGTGTTTCCTAGATTCTTTATTATTATTGCAGTTATTTCAGATCTGATCTATTCCTTAAGTTCTTCAATCGAGCATTCAACAGTTAAAACCAGTGCGTGCAACCATAAATCTTAAAGATACGCATAAAACCACAACATAAGCATAAACATATAGATCTGCAATCAGATGCACAATAACTCAGAAACACGTATTTTTATTAACCTTCTATTCAATACAATCCAATTACACCTTGCGCACTCAGCTGCAAGGGTCCTCGCACACAGTTGCAGACTCTACCAGGCCTTTGCACACACAGTTGCAGACTCTACTCTAACTACGACCAACCATGACTCGAACTTACGGACTCATAGCGCTCTTTCTTTTACAAACCCATGCACCTTAGATCTTAACTAAAGCTATCAAAGAACTTCTTTCTAAGCCTAGAGCCTTGCTCTGTTTATACATTCCCATTGTTCATCGACCATGAGCAAGCCAACTCGCTTTCTATTATATTACATTTTTCTTGGGTAGACAACCCTTTGACTTGACTCATTACAATTCATACTCTGCACACTTCGCAGAGCCTTTACCATACTTTTTACCCTAAATTGTGGGCTTTAATCCCCAAATCTCTTACGCAGGGGACTCGCTTCCCAACAGGACCTCAACCTAATCCCAAAACCCAGAAATAAGGCAACTAGGCCAAGAAAAACAAGGGTCTTTGTATGAACAAACCTTGTGCCTATTGTTGCGTATATGTCCATTATACTCATGAGAGTCCCCTTTTCCCTCAGATTCTTCAAGTATGGGAAGCTCAATAAGCTGCTTCTCGAGGACCGTAGCCCATTTCTCCTCCTCCTCCACCTACTTCATCTCAACCGGCAATGCTTACCAATCCTTTTCCTCACCAAGGATATATTTCTTCCCAACCTGCACAAGGTCAGGAAGCTTTTCTAACTCCACCATCTAGTCACCATGATTATCAAATTATTATGATGAATTATGATGAGGTCAATACCAAGCAAGTCAACTTCCAGACTCGATTGCGCAAATATGACAAGCCACCTGCTAAGTCAGTGACTGACTCCCAACCTCAAGTTTCCACTGATCCTCTAACACCATAAATTGGTACCTTACAAATCCCTCTACCTAAGGTAGAGGTTATTACCAAGATCCCTAATGGTCCATTACGTCGAAATGCTACTTCTACTTAAAGTAGCCCCTACATATAACATAGTAGATGACTTGGCATAGTCTCATGTTTCCATGTCAACTCTAGAAGTTCTCTAGATGTGGCCATCCCAATGGAAAGCTATCATCTATGCTTTAGGTGGTGTGGATCCCCAAGACAATCATATGATTTTCTTTCATTTTGGCAAGTCGAAAAAATCCTCCCCTCCCTTCACCCATCATAATTCAAATACCAGTGTCCATATGAAACACCATTGTTAAATGGTGTATAATAGATGAAGGCACCTCCACCTATGTGATGGCTACTAGTGTTTGGAATTGAATTGGTTCCCCAAACCTATCCCCATCCACCATCACTCTCCATGCTTGGGACAATCATCCCTCACAACCCCTTGAATTATATCGTAATTTTCCTATCATTGTTGTCGGTAGTTATACCTATGCTATGTCATATGTCACATCTATGGTTCACCGTAAGATGTGATTTCCCCATAATGGAAAGATTGTCACCATCACTTAGTTGACGTACTACGATCCCAAATCCCAGACTTCACCTAAGTCCACCATCTCATCTGTGACTGACAATAAGATTGTCTCATCCCTCACCAATGTCTTTCCTAGAGTCTTCAAAGATTCCACTTTTCTTGGTGGTTAATCTTATCCACCATCTACTCCTTCTTAGCCTATCTCATTCAAATTTTTCATGCTTCAAGCATCACGGGCTGCAAAAAAATGGTTTGGAATGCCTTCACAGCAGCCAACACCTCCGCAACTTGTTGATCCTAATTCAACCCATCCTTCCAATACTACTCCTTAAGGAACATTTCCTTCTGTTGGTATCTCTTCTAATCATTTTCTTGTCGGAATTGTTCCCCAAGGTCTTAACCATCTTCAAGAAGTTCCTCCAGTCCATTATCCTTCTGGTCGGATAACGTTCTTATTTCCACTCATGGGAGTTTATTCTACACCTGTCATGGCCACATTGAGTTTTCCTAAAATTACCTTGGGGATCCCAATCTAGTACATTGATCCTCCTAAAAACACTCCCCCCAATCAACTCAAACCTTACACTACTTTGACCTCAGTCCAAACCATCGTTTTTACCCCTAACTTTGCTTTAGTTCCACAAGAACCTACTCCTATTGTGAAATCATCCAGTGAGGGCAAAAATCCCAAAAAAAGGGAACCAAAGACAAGGAACCCCTAGCAACTTCATATCCTCCTAAGCCTCCAAATCTTATTCCTCCATGTGCTTTGTATGATTTTGTTGGTCAAGCCACCAATAATTGTCCTGAAATCCATCATGTCATGAATGTGGTTTCTGATACCTTCCATGATTCTAAAATTTTTGAGGTCCATGTCACCTTACCTGAATCAACTACAAAGAACATATCATTATGCACAAATCACCTCTGTGATTTTTGTGATAATTATGGCCGTTATTCTCATCATTGTTCCCATCTCGAATGTTTTCTTGATACACTTAAAGTGCTTCACAAATTAGATGTTTCTTGTAGTGAATCCACCTCTTCTCTTCTTGTGGATTCTAGTCCCACTCCTACATCGAAGCAGGATGTCTCTCAACCACCCATTGTGATCCCTCCTGATGTCGAGATGAAGGATAGTAATGCTACTATTATTTACCCATCATCATCCATGAGATAAATGCATTAGAACTCCCTTGATGTATCCTATTATTATTATGTTGAATCTTCTTCAATGAATATCCCAGTCTCAACATCATTAGATCTTCCATCTACTAGTCATCTGTCTCCCAACCTTGACGATGTGTATGTGAACCTCGTCTCTCATGAAGATGCCTCGAGTAGAACTTCTTCATCATGTCATCTCTCTTCCTCTACTCCTCCCATATTTCATTCTAATGAAGACATCATGGAAGCCATGACCACCCTCGATTATCATTGGGATGATATGCACCATCATGTGTACTACCTTCCACAACAAACCCATGACCAATATGTTATGGAGTCCAAAGACTTCATTTATGGTAAAGTTGATTGGTTTAGAAATCCCATTCTTGCACCATATGATTTTTAATAAGGAAAAATGTCTAACATTTCCCCTACCATCAAAATTAAAATTTTGAATAAACAAGGGATCGAATAAAATATCCTCTTGGGGGCATAGTGCACACCGAAAGAAATTGATGCTTACACCAAGTTATTTAAGGAATTCCATGATGTTTTCACATGGTCTTATTATGAAATTTCCAGACTTTATCTTGCCATTGTTGAACATCACATCGACACTTGGCCCAATGCCATACCTGTCCACAAAAAAAAATGCCTATCCATCCTTCTAAATGTGAAGCTATCAAAGCTGAAATTGATAAGCTCAAGCACGTTGGTTTTGTATATCCCACTGAATACACCATTGGGTGTCCAATCCAATTCTCCTTCTCAAGAAACAAGGCATCATTCATGTTTGCGCAAAATTTCATGATCTGAACAAAGCTTGTCCCAAATACGAATTTCTGACACCCTTCATAGATCAAGTCATTGATGAGTGTGTGGTGCATGAGGTTCTATCCTTTATGGACAAATTTTCCAGATACAATCGAATACGTATTTGTTACGTCAATCACCTTAAAACCCCCTTCACTAGTCCGTGGGGAAATCTTGCTTGCAAGCTCATGCCTTTCGGTCTAAAGAATATTGGGGCCACTTTTTAGCATGCCATGTCCTATTGTTTTCAAGACTTGGCTCATATTGGCCTTGCATATATAGATGATATCACTTCTTGTTCCAAACTATGGTTGATTTGTGTATCGTGTTTCTTCGATGTCGCAAGTATAACATTCACCTCAACCCCCTTAATTGTGTATTTTTCATTCCTTCCAGTTGACTTTTGGGCTTCATTGTGTCCAAATAAAGTATCACTCTTGACCATCTCAAAGTTTGAGCCATTCTCAAACTTCCTCCTCCTCATACCCTTTTCCAATTACAAAGCCTCCAAGGCAAAACTAACTTTATTCGTCAGTTTGTTCCTAATTATACCATAATGGCTCATGGGTTTCTTAGACTCCTTCGATCTAACATTCCATTTGTTTGGGATGACCAAGCTCAATAGTCTTTCGATGCCCTCAAAGGTGCTCTCACTTTTGCTCCCTTGATTAGTCCACCTAAATTTTGAGAGGGATTTCATCTTATACATCTTTGTATCCACATATTTGGTTGTTGGGGTCCTCATACAAGAGGATTTAACAGGAAATGAGCATGTCATATACTATGTTAGTAATAACCTTAATGACCCCCTTGTGTCCTATTCCGATGAAGCAAAGTTGGTATTGGCTTTTGTGTTCTATGTTCAAAATCTTTATCATTATATCCTTATGCGTACCACTAAATTTGTGACCAATTCCAACCCCACGGCTTTCCTATTAAGTAGACGAATCATTAACCTGAAGTATAGTTGATGGATCATTATCCTTCAAGAATTTCAACTTGAATTTGTCATACCTAAAAGTAAGAAAGGTTTATCCCTAGTTGAACTCATTTATGAATTTCCCACTAGTTTTCCTGATCCGTCGGTAAATGATGATCTTCCATATGAGCACTTGTTCACCATTACCTCATATGATACTTGGTATGTGACATCCTTACCTATCTATGAACCCAAAAAATTGTCCCCCACCTCACTTGTGATGATTGACGACGTATTCGACACCAAGCCCCTCGCTACCTCCTCATCGACAACAATATTTATCATCATGGGGTCAATATTGTCCTCCATCGTCGTCTCACCCATGCTAAAGTTGAGAAAGTGCTCAATTCCTGCTATGGTGGTGCTTCTGGTGGTAATCTCTTGTGGATGGCCACTACCCAAAAAATCATGTGCATCTGGTACTTTTGGCCTTCTCACTTTAGCAATTGTACTGAGGAAATCAAGCATTATCCCAATTTCCAGTTATTCACCCCTAAAGCATGAGATCCACCTACTCCCTCAATCTCATCATTGCAACTGGTCCTTTCTGTAAATGAGCTCTTGGCTTCATGGAGTGTCGACCCCCATATGCTAATAACCGAAAGTATATTATTGTGTTTCTCAACTATTTTACCAAATGGTTTGAAGCCATGCCAACATTCAATAACATTATGACTATAGCCCTCTTATTGTTTAACCATGTTATCCCTATATTTGGGGTTCTGAAACAATTGGTATCCAACCATGGCTAACACTTTGAAGATGAGGTATGGCACAACATATCCTCTTTGTTGGGCTTTGAACACTAATATTCATCAACTTATTACCCCCAAAGAAATGGCTAAATTGAAGTTGTCAACAAAATGCTTAAGAATATGCTTCAATGAATAGTGAATAAACAAAAAACCAACTAGAATTTAATGCTCTTCCCTGCTTTGTGGGACTATATAACTCTTGTCAAGACCACCACCGGGTTCACTCCTTTCAACCTTGTTTTTGGAGAGGAGGCAATCTTACCAATGAAGTGTGAAATCCCTTCCCTTCACCTTGTCATCGAACTCCTCCTAGACACGCAACCTTTAGAACAATGACTTATCATGCTTGAGAACACCAATGAAGACTGTTGTGGCGCATTTCAAACCATTGAAGTGGCCAAAAAGAGCACCAAAGCTCAATATGATTGAAAAGTTCACCCTCGTACCTTCCATGAAGGAAACCTTATTCTTGTTTATGACCAAGATCATGATGTCTTGGGGCACAAAAGGTTATAGCCATTATGGATAGGGCCTTACATCATCTGTAAGTGTTTCGGCAAAGGGGCATATCTTTTAGAGGGTCCCGAAGGAGAAATAATTCCCAATCCTTGAAATACATTATACCTCAACCAATTTTACTTGTAGAATTTCCTCTTCAAATTCACGTATCTCATTCTTTCTTCTTTCATTTAGGTAGTTTTCATCCCCCACCATATTATACATTTTTCTCTTGTGTCTTTCAGATGGATCCATCATTCACGCCTTATATCGTTTATGTCAATGGTGCAAGTCGCTTCACCAAGAATCTAGCCTTGATATCTTGGGCCATTTTCACCCCGTTACATTCGTTAGTCCAATCCAATGAAGTTTTCATTTGATCTTCCACCAATAACTAGGATGAATATGATGTTATGATAGGTTTTTTAGACGATGCCCTTGATCTTCGCATCCTTCACCTTCATGTTTTTCCTAATTCCTTGCTACTTGTCATGTGATTGAACAACGTTTATCATGTGCATAATCCTATCCTATTTAGAAAATATCTACAAGTTAAGCGTTTGGCACATGAATTTGAACCCATTTCATTCAATCATGTTCCTAGAGCCTAGAATCACTATGTATATACCATTGCAAATAACAATCTAATGCGTACACAAGAAGACATCCATAAACAAATGGCAAACCAGAATTTCCAAAAGAAGATGCATAATCATAAATATTTATCGTCATACATTGTTTTGATTCCACTACTCTAAATACATCCGACATGCAAATTTTCATGTTATTATAAAACAAAAATGGGGACCCATATGTCCTTATGATAATCACTCTCATCTAGAGGCTCCTGAGCCAATGGCTCCATCCCCCCATCTTGTAGGTCTCATACTTCCTAAGCAACCATAGCAATGTGCTGTGTGATTCCTCACTAATCTTAGGGAAGACGCATAAAATCATTTGTATACCAATATTCTAGCTCATTCCACCCATGCATCGTCATCTCGGTTAGTAACACGTCAAATATATGTCATAGATCCTCATGGCATCACTCACCGATCTTTGTTGACATGTGGCCCTACCTTGATCTATAGCCCAAGGCACTGCAAGTTGTCCCATGTATCCTATCGACCTCATCAGTGCTATATCTTCATACCACAAATTTTTGAAATTAGTCCTACATACATATATTTATTAAACTATAAATGCATCAAGTATATATAAAATTTCACTTACCATCTCGACCCCATGCTCGTCGTGGCAGAAGTGATAAGTCAAGATCCCATTGATATTTCATGCCACTATATGGATAATCATCTATGTATAGTGGCATTTGGTCCTAATAAGAAAAAAAATGTGGTGGCAACACTCATCCAACTCCCCCTCCTCCACCTCATATCAATAGCTTCCCCCAACAGTGCTTCCTGAGCTCCTATGAGCCCCCATCATGGACCTATACATGAGGTTGAATAGTGGGGATCTTCTCAAAGAAGAGTGAGCATAATATTATCCCAAACAAATAGTTAAAATTGGTCATTTGTCTACATAGTGTCAACTATCATTTCAATGATGATAGCATTATCTAGGCCCACCCATAGTCGGTCCCTTCTAAAACACTCTCCACCAACATAATCTATCTCCCATTGATATGGTGGAAGGCATGACTACACAAGAACCACAACATTGTTGTGGCAGTAGCTCATGTCTCAAGCCTCTCTAGGTCACTGATCTAGATAGTCATGCCCTTTGCATGACTCCCTGATACATAGTGGTGATAAAAAAACTCACATATATGCCTCCCACAAGGAAACAATGGATGTATCTCACCTACAACCCCCAATGGGGGAAATCCTGTTAGAAAATATATGTCTTGGATCGTGATATGCCACTGTACTATAAAGGCCTCCTAATCTGGGTCTTAGTAACTCACAATCCTTTGATAGAAAATGATAAAAGACCCTCATCAAAGGGTTCTCTAAGAACTTTAGATACCATATCGTGCCAAAACCCCTCCCACTTCTTGATTCCCATGAATCCCAGCACGGAGGGGCTCCAAATCCCATTCTCTCCATGACATGTTTAGCTCTGCCATACCTGCAAAATGCCATTATGTTTTTTTAGTCCAAAGTCAAAGACATGCATGTCTAGTACTCAGCCTCAACTCACCACAAACCACCAGTTATGTCCATCCTCTCCACCTATAATGTAGTTTTTTCCCTTAAAAAGACATTGGAAGCACTTTTGGGCCTTGTTTATGCATTCTAGAATGTAGATCAGACCCTCAAAAGTGCATTGTAACCATGAGGATGAGCAAGGGTCCCCAACAGTGAACTAAAGCCCTAATTTGAAATTCCAATCCACCAAAAATGATGAGTAAGGTTAGGCCACCTACCTCCAACTTGCAGATCCTAATTCTAATCGTCAGTTTGTCTGCTACAATCTCCACAAGATTTAGGGCCTTCTCCTCCTCTCCAAATTCTTTATAGTTCACTATGCAAATGAACTAGAGTTTGGGGAAAAATCCCCTTTTATAGGACAAACCCTAGTTTTTTCATCACCTAGTGCAACCAGACTATAGCTTTGTTTGAAGAACCGTTTGCACTATTTGAAATCTCCCACCATTTTATATAATGGGTATCCCTTTTTTTTGGTAATTTGATACTTCAGCAGGAAGACATCTTTTCCATGAAGTCTCACTTTGGCAGTTATTAAAATCAAATTTCTTCACTTAAGCCACCTATACTCTGGTACCACTTTACCTTTGCAATGGTTGACTCAAGTGTCAATTTTGATCAAGAGTAACCAACATTTACTCATATTTTTATGGTCCCCTTCAGACCTCCCCCACATGGTAGCATCATCAAGTGAACCTTGTTCAGAGCATCCATGATGAGTCACCCTTGTATATATGGAGTTTGTTCTGAGTCCCCTTCATTCCAGTTACAATATTCCATACATCATCATGTCACATCCATCCCATTATATTCACATTTGGCTTCCAACTCTACTACTATGTCTTTGCCGAACCCCCGTTTGAGTCATTGACCATCCCTTCCAAAATTGAGATAGTCACTGCCAAGTCAACCATACATACCATTCTATGACAAGAGAAGTTGCCAGTCCACCAATCATCTTGTTTCCTTCCATGATCATCCCTGGTGTTAGTCCATCAGTCACTCTCCTATGATTCCTTATTACCTTAACTCTAGCATTACCTTTTCTATCAACCTCGACACATTTAGTCCAGAGGTGTGGTCTAAAGGGTAGTGTACCTTGGTTCGAGATTCGATATTTGTTTGGTGCCTCAGATAAATAAAAGCGAGTCATTATTTCCATTTGACTCAATTGTTTCTCACGTGCTCAATTCCAGCTCCTTATTGCACAATTGAGAATTGTACACTTGATGGTTCAGTGATCCAGATGATTGTCCTAGTGATTCCTGGGTGCGTATAAGATGTTTCGTACCTCATGAAGGGGTGGCCATTCAGGTAGACCCCCACATGCCTAGATGTCCACAGATGTTGATCCAGCCTCAAATGCAGTTTTGTACATGTTATGGGTTAAGTTTGTGATGCTTGCAGCACCCACAACATGCATGTCTCCTTCAAATAGTCCATTCAGATCTTTAGACCCCTTTACTATTTAGTAGGGCTTCTTTGGTTACAACCCCCTGGACTATGTGAGCTTGATGGGAATTATGTGTCATGTACTCAAATGTTATTGTATTCAGTCCTGACCTATGTTTTTCCAAGAACATTATGTATATGGGATCCATTGTATTATTTTCTAGCCCATTGATGCCATTATATCATGTATCATGTATCATGTACTTTCTAGCTCAGTCCCACATTGTTGGGATCATCATTATTCTTTGTAAACAACTATATCAGTGGTTATGGGTATGCCTCCCCCGCCTCATTTAAGATCTTGTACTCCCACATAAAAGGAGACTTATATCAGTTTAGTAGGTCTCGACCCCTCCATTTATTCCTTCCTTACATTGCTTCAATTATCTCTCGCTCTTTCTCTCTTAATCCCCTTTGGTGTCTCATGGAAGTGTAACCAACAACATATTTCGGTCATATGATTTGCTCCTAATGCTCATACATTGGGGGAAATCTGTTCTCACCAAAAAATGAGCACCTAACCATTTCCAACTAGGTGGACTGAAATAGATCATGTAGGATTAATTTTACGACAGTAAAATCACTTTCACTGTGGAAAATAATTTAGTAAACCACTTTTATTAAATTATTTTCTAATTAAAATAAAAAAGACCATGAAAATAATTAGATAAATCATTATTTATTTAATTTTCTCCAGGAATAATTATTAAATCATTGTTTAAATAATTATTCATTATCACATTTGACTAAATTCCCTAGGAATAATTAAAAAGATCACTATTTATTTCTTATTCCTGATTTGCATTGTTGGAATAATTGTTGAATCACTATTTAATAATTATTTCAATTTCACACCATTCTTAATCCTTGCGAAATAATTAAGAAATCATTTATTTGTTAACAATTTCTAAATAAATATATTTGACCACTATAAATATATTTTCCCTCTCCAATAAATATAATAAAATATTCCTAGCGGTTAGATCTTGATTTGGTCAATATTATTTTATTATTCTCCATTTTCGATATTAACTTAATAATTTTTAATAAATAGGATGGTTTTTCATTCATTCTTCACCATGATCATTATCATCGTTACCATTATCGTCTCTTTTCTTTTGAGAGCCAATTTGAGTTCTTTGCATTGTTTTGGTTTTTCACATATTGAGAGAGAAGAATGATTACTGAAGCATCAAGGAAATCAAAGGACCCATCCCATGGAGGGGGATTTGCAAACCATTTTTATATATCTCTTTCACCGGGTGTTATAAATAAATAATTTATTCAATTAAAGTATTTCCTTTTGGGTTATTGTATTGGATATATTTACTCTCATTTTATATTCTAGATTGTATATGTTTTTGTTGTAGGTTTTTCCATTTTTTATTACAAATCTAAATCGTAATCAACCACAAGTTGTTGTTTGGGTCACTTTTCACGTAGTGACTTAAGTGAAGTATTTTTCGTACACCTTCCAAGAAATTTCACAATAATAATACCCACGTCGTGCCAATGACAATCTTGTTTGTAGGTCTTTAAACAAGTTCTCAAGTCTAATTTTTCTCTATTTGGTCAAATTCATCATGCATAGATTTGAACCAAGTATGGTCTTAAATCCCTTGTACAACATCCTTTGGTTCCTCCATGGATAATATGGAAACATGTGCTTGCATACGGGGATTAAGCAACTTCATTCTTGTCTGCACACTAAAATTTAATTCTCCAACAATATGATTAGTTGGGTGATGTTTTTATACAAACCTTGAAGGATATTTCACTTGAGGACTGGTTAGATCTTCAATGTCTTCTTCTGCAGGTGACTCTATATACTCTTAATTATTTCTAACTAATTCATCAACGTTGGTGTTAACTTGTTGGTTTTCTTCATGTGCAAAATATTCGTCCACTTTGACATCAATACAATCAACAATACTCTTTGTGTTCTTGTTGTAGCATATATATCCTTTGTTGTTATGTGAATAACCAAGAAACAAACCTTCAATTTCTCTTTCATCGAACTTACCAATCTTCTCATCATTTTTCTTAATGTAGCATTTTCTACTAAAAGATCTAAAGTGTTTGACTCTTGCAGGTCTGCCATGCCAAAGCTCATCGAGAGTTTTGTCACTCTTTGGCCCAAGATGCACCTTTTTTAGAATAACCACCACTATATGAATAAATTCTTCCCAAAACCTCTATTGTACTCTCCTTTTGTCCATCACGCATCTCTCTAACTGTTGAATCAATCTATCTACTCTTTCTGATACACCATTTTCTTGTGGAGTCTTTGCTATTGTGAACTTCCTTTTAATTCCATTCTTCTTGCTAAATTAATCAAATTATTTTCAAGTGAACTCACCTCCATTTTCAAATCTTATTCCCTTGATATTGTAATCATTTTCATTTCAACCACGGATTTGAACTATTTAAACTTCTTAAAAGCTTCATATTTATCTCTAAGGGAGATGGCCCACATCATCCCTCTAAAATCATCAATTATTAGTATAAAATATAATTTACATGTGGGTGACTACATTTTGGATGGTCCACATAAATCCACATGTACCTGTTATAATGGCTTTGATGACGAGTTCTCATTTTCCTTGAATGGAACTTGAGTTTTCTTGCCTCATTGGAAAGATTTATAAATTGTATTTTCTGGTTTGGAAATCCTAAGTAAGTCCTTGAAAACATTCTTCTTTATAAGTCAGCTTGACTATCTGATAAAAGATCATATTACCAAGTATTATATGCCAGAATCAGCTCTCATCAATATTTGATAAGAATTACCTATTTTTTTTCTCTTTGAGCACATAGACATTATTATATGTTCTCACAGGTTTACCAACTATGTCACATATGCCTATAGATTTGATCTAACATTTTTTAACTTTAAAAATAACATTGTAGACTTGTTTGGACATTTGAGACACACTAAGAAGGTTATGCTTCAGCCCATAAACATATAGAACATTCTTGGATTTACCTTTTCCATTTGATATATTGACCATTCCTTTTGCAATAATATTTCCTGGAGCATTGTTCCCAAAAGTCACATTATATTTGTCAACTAGTTTCCATGTCAAAAAATTGCTTCTGTCTCCTGACATATTCCTGGAACAACCAATATCCACATACCAATGAATCTATTCATTTTGAGAATACAAAGAAATATCACATTGCTCTGATTTCTCCTTTTGTTTCCAAGCCTTTTTCTTTTGTTCATTCTGCTCAATAACTAGTTCAATATTCTTCTCTTTAAGTATGCAATTTACTATTATATGCCCAAAATTTTGACATTTATAGCATTGTACCAAATAGTTTAAAGGAGAAAAATGATTGTTGTACTTGGGCTTGCTTTTTCTCTGCTAAAATATTATTCTAGATCTGGGCTAGTTTGGCTTTACAATTTGTTGCTCTATGGCCATAATTTGTGCATGTTAAACAATAACCTAGGAAAACATGGTTATACCTGGAAGGTTGTTATTTATATTAGGCTAAATTTTAAGCATTTAATTTTCTTGGCCAACAATGTTCCTTTGTTGCTGTTGATATTTCTTGGGATGCATATTTTCCTTTTATTGGTGCACAGTCCCTTCTTTAGATGCTGGAACAAAAGTAATTTGTTTCTTCCCTTTCAATTATGTTGTTGTGCTGAACTCGACCTCAAATCCAAGTCTATTTTGATTTGAGGAGATACATTGTGCTTCCAATATCTCAATTAAGTTTTCAGTCCCTTTACCAAACTTCTCACTAAAGCTCGTTGTGTTTTAACCTTCTCCAACTCCTTTATAAAAACAATTTCACTTTCCATCTTTTCACACACTTGAATCTTTTCATTCAACTTCTAGTTCGGAGACTCTTAAATCTTCTTACCTTCTTCTATTTTCAAAAGAAATGGCTCAATAACTTCAATCTTTTCTTTTCTTAGCAACTCCTTTAAAGAATTTTTTTTATTTCTCAGCCTCTCAGTGAGGTTTCTCACAAAGTTGGCTTCTTCTTCATCTAACTTACAACAAGATTCATCATTCTCTTCTTTGAACTTCTTCTCTGCTTTGAAGGATGATTCTTTGGTTTCAAACTTACAATTATAAATTCTCATCTCATAAGCAGTAAGTATACCAAGTAGTTGATTTAGAGTGAGAGTACTCAGATTAGACATCTCTTCAATAGATGAAACCTTAATATTAAACCTTTCAGGAAGAGATATCAACACCTTTTGAACTACCATAACTTCATCTACATTCTCATCAAGACCTCTTATGGTCCCAACTTCATCAACTCTTAAAAAATACTTTGTAATATATTCATCATCGTGCATACTTAAAGACTCAAATCACATCTTGTAACCCTGAAGTTTATCTTTCTTTACCTTTTTGTCACCTTGATAACAACTACTCATCTTGTCCCAAATTTCTTTGGTAAATGTGCAAACCATTACTTGACAAACTCAAATTCAGGTAGGCAAACATGCAGGGCATTCATGGCTTTAGCATTGCATGTAAACTCCACCTTTTGATATTTTTGGTAATTAACACTAGAGGCTTTGAGATTCTTCTTCTGTAACGTCCCACACATAATATCCAAGTGATTGAATGTAACTCTTCATCCTTACTTTCCAAAATACATAATTTATTCCATTGAACATTGGTGCCTTGTTGTTAAATCCTCCTTCCTATTTTTCCATTGTCCTTGATCTTTGTTCCAATTATTAAACTAATCTGAAGCAACTTGGCTCTGATACCAGTTATTAGAAACTAGGAAACTACTAGGAGGGAGGGGGGGCTGAATCAATATTGTAGGAATTTTACCAATTTAAAAAAAAAAATCTTTCACTTACACAAGAACACTAGGACACCATAAAGCAATTCATCAATTAACTAAATAAGCATGAACTTCTCTTATCTTAGTAATAACAATGTAACACAAAAGGAACAAACAAATTCCTCAAAACTACTCTTCAATTCCTTCACAAGGAAAACTATAACTTGCTATTATGATTTTTTGTCTATAACCAACAGGAAGCTACAACTTCTTGATTTATTGGCTACAAATAAAAGGAGCTACAAACTCAAATATTTACCAACACTCACATGAAGGAGAACCAACCCATGATCTACAAGCTACAACTTGCTTGTCACACTCACTAATTCATCTTTCAACCATTTTCATACTTGAACCATGAATGCCATCCCTATATTCAAAATAAAACAATTTTCTCCTTAATCACCAATACCTTCTACAATCTCTGGTTACTGATAACACCAGAAACTTCACCTCAACTTTCTCACTAGAAAAATTCAACTTGCTTTCTCAAGCCTACTTATAAGGAATTTGGCTTGATATTTTTGGCTTCAATGTTTTTTGTTAACTTCACTTGTATTCTTGCATGAATCCTTAATTTTTTCCCTTGACTGGTTTATTTTAGTCTTATGAATATATTCATCAATTTATTAGACCTTAACCCTCGATTTGTGTACATTAAACTGGTTATTTTTTCTTATTTTTGGCATTATAGCCTTTTAACAGGTTTTAGCAGGGATTTTCTAATTTTAACAGGTAGTTAACTTTAGCTTAATTACTAAATATGTCACTCAAAAATCACATATCAAATCTATCGACTTGTTTTACTAAATCCAAAAGGATTTATTAAAAATGTTTACATATAAGGTGTTGACTCAACCATCCATGGCATTTTTCTATTGTCCAAATATTTTTAATATGTCGTCATTGCTAAAGAAAACTTCGTGACTTTTTTATTTATTTAGTCCAAGTCTTAAAAATGCTTCCAATTATGCCAAAATTGCCTTTATCTTCTTTTTCTTGGCACATTAGCCTATTTTCAACCATAGTACCTACTACAGTTATCTTCTCTCAAGAATTTGGGTGCAAAGCTCTTCTTAAGCTTGTGAGGGCTCATTTTAATTTACAAAACCTTTCCACCCTTCATCTTCTTTTCCCACATGGAATTTTGTGTCAATGCTAAGCTTGTTTCCCTCAATTCTAGTTATTTTATTTTTTCATCCTTTTACAACTTTCAGTCTCATACCTATAGTCTTATTTGTCAATGGGATCAACTACTCCCATCAAAATCTAATCACAGCACACCTGGGTTGAGTTGTCTTTGGCAATGCCTATGCCATCTTATGACTAGTCAACCCATTGATCCCTTTTGTGCTGCTTTTTAACCTTCCAATATTTTACTAGCGGGATTACATCATGCTAATGTCACCTATTCCACATGTCATCATATGATTGATCCATGTGTCACTAAGAAATTGGCCATTGGGGTATGTAAAAACACCAAATATAACTGCCACTTGTCACATTCTGATTCGCCTTTGTTAACAAAATCATCCTTCTTCATCTAGGCTAATCAAATGTTTCCATATGTCATGTTAATAAAGAGTAGAGAGAAGGGTCTGATGGCCTTGTTTTTCCACCATTTTATTTGTTAAAATGTTAAAGGGTCTTGACAATTTGTGCTTAGACTTCCTCTAGGATGGAACTCCCTTTGCACACTGCTTTGATATCTTTTTGGGCTCACATTTCTACCAGGTTTGTGAGCTGAGTTGTTATCTGTGCTTAGCCCACCTAAGTCTTCTTGCCAATGATAAGCTTTCGTTGCATTGTGTCAGGTCAACTATGCCCACTTTTTGTCATCATGCTCAACTTCTTAAGGGATTTTTTATTATTTTTTTGCATGTACCTATCAAGGCTATTGTAATAGGATGATTTGTTAAGATGTTTCCAATTTTACCAATGGAAAGCTTCTCTATATTTATATGCTCCACATCCGCCCACTAATCTGCTTTGAGCTCTTTAATGTTCTTCTAGGGTTTTACCATTGGGAAAATTTTGGTGGGCGTAGGTGTGAGAGGGGACCCCCAACACCCAATAACAATGCTTTGTGTATTCCTGACACTTCTTTGGCAGATCCTCCTTTCTTTCCATTGCATTTGGTTTCTTCACCAAGCTTAAGATAGCACCAAAAGGGTCTACTACCTCCTTAGCTCCGCTAACTTTGACCTGGGGTCCTACAACTTTGACAGGCCCCATATTTCAAACCAAGAGGCCATTTTAGGACATCACATGCCATTGGAAATATTTTTCTAACATTTACCCATCAAGGTGGGTTTCACCTAGTTTTGAGATTATCTATTGCTCTATAATTGACTCCAAAGCACCTTCACCACTCTCCACTCTTGCCCTTGGTACCACAAACTCCTCCACTACAACTCCATATATTGATCTTGTTGACATTGTTTTTCCCTATTATGAGGCTATTATGGAGATCTTGTATATGGCTAAGAAGCCTTGGAGTGACTTCCACTGTCGTGTTTCAGTCTCTTTTCCCTCTAATTTGAACATAACTCCTTTACAAAAAATATCCCTTGATCCACCTAAGATTGTCCCTTCCTTTTTTACGACTATTCAAGGGTTAGATTCAAAAGGAAACTTAGGAAACCTATCTAGGACTTTACTAATAGACATTTTAATCAAGACAATTGTCATGGAAAACATTGAGATTGGAGCTTAATGCACTCTTGAAGATATTGCCAGTTCCACTTTCATATTTAGGGAACTTCCCGATGTTTTTTATTTTACTTATGAAGAGATGCCTATCATAGACACATCTATCTTGGAACATGAGATCAATACTTATGTTGACGCCAAACCTATCCAGAAAATACTTAGACATGTTCACCCTAACAAGATTGTTACTATAAAAGCAGAAGTCAAAAAAATTCTCAAAGCTAGTTTTATATACCCCTTTCCTTTGATGGAATAGGTTTCTAATGTCATACCCATCAATAAGAAATAAAGAACCATATGAGTGTGCATATAATATTGATATCTGAATGTGGCTTTCCCAAAAGAAAACTATCCTATGCCTATTAACCAAACCATCGATGATTGTGCTGGATGCCAAGAGTTTTCCGTGATGACGATTTCTCCAGCTATAACCAAATCATGATTAAACCATTTGGTCAACATAAAACTGCTCTCATCTATCCCTAGGGTACTTTCGCTTATTGCAAAATTCCTTTTGGATTGAAAAATAAGAGCACTACATTTTAGAGGGCCATGGACAATGCATTTCACGATATTAGAAAGAATGTTCAAGCATATTTGGATGATGTTTCAGCTCATTCAAAATGTTGCACTAATAATGTAGCTCATCTTTGAGCTATTTTTCTTCAATGTCACTACTATAACATTTGTCTGTATATGAATAAATGTGTTTTTTTTATGGATTCTGGATACCTTTATGGCTTCATTATTTCAAATCGTGGGATATAGGTTGATCCCGATAAGGTCAAGGCAATTCTTCAATACCCCCCTCAGCAATCTATCACTCAACTCAAAAGTTTCCAAGGGAAGGAAAACTTCTTATGTCATTTTGTCATCAACTATGACAAAATCACGAAAGTTTTGATGTGCTTACGAGAGAAGGGAGTATTGCTTTTGTGGGAAGATCAAGCTCAACACTCATTTGATTCCTTGAAAAATGATTTAACTTCTACCCCACTAATCAGTCCTCCTGACTATACTCATTAATTTTTGTTGTACCTCACTGCTTCACCATCCTATAGAGGCATGGTGGTAATTCAAGAAGACAAAAATCATTATGAGCATGTGATCTATTACTTTTCTAAAGGCCTTGAAATTAGATACTCAGTTGTGGAGAAAGTTTCTTTGGCAGTACTCTTTGTTGTCAATCAATTCCAACATTACATAATTTTATGATAAACCATTGTTATTGATATTGAGAGTCACATGAGACATACCTTGTCTCATCAGATGAATGGAGGAAAATACTCCAAATGGATGATCACACTCCATGAATTTAAATTGGTATTCATCACTGTAAAATCTAAGAAATCCTTGGTATTTTCTGAATTATTGTCATACCTTCCCCAAATCAATACAGATGATGTAGTCCACGATCCTATGCATGATGAATTTTTCTATCTTATCAACTCTTTTGATCCTTGGTATGGATATATCATTATATATATAAAGACCCAATGTTTTTGCCCTTACTTGTCTAAAGACAACCACTGTCGTATTCGCCACCAAGTTAAACATTATATGGTTCTTAATGATAAACTATATTGTCATGGTGTCGATTTCATTCTTTGGAATTGTTAACATGGAAAAATCATACACACATTTTTGCAATCCATATGGCACTCAAAGTCATCCAACAGAGCATACAGGTGAATAATTGCTAGTTGAAGACAATGTAAGAAATAAAAATCAAAATTTTCCAAAGGTCTCAAGTACAAAGCTCTCCCATATGGCCTATCTAAAGGCTAAAATTAGTGACCACGTGGATTTTTATTCAATAGTTGTATGGTGAAGAGAAAGTCCAACTCAGCAATCCAGAACCACTCACACACTTGGAATATGGGATTCCCTGACATGTTCTAGTCAAGGACAATACATTTTGATATGCCCTAGAGATATGCAATCCCCAAGGGATCCTCTTATCCTACTCATAAGTCATTTTATCATTAATGGACCAAGTGAGGGAAGAGGGATTCAAAATTTTATATAATCAGACGAATGGAAGACCAAAAAGAAGGAAATGTTATGCAGGAAAAATTTCTCCCAAGAAATCCTGCACTCCATTGTTGAAGAAGAAGTATAGCATTGTTATTGTTATCACTCAGAACTTTCTCAAGGTTAAAGAAAGAAATTTCTGAGATAACCACAAACCAATCTTTTAAGTATAGGTTTTAGCCAGCCTACACTCAGAGAGGGCTCTCTCTTTATAATTTAACTTTGTTTTGGGTAGATTTTAGGCTAGTTCTTAAGGCTCAAGGTGTTTTGTTTTGATTGGGCGGTGGAAATAAGGAAAGAAATGGCCAGAGAAAAAATTTAGGCCATTAGGCTATGGATTCAATCAAGAAAGGATTAGTTGGATTTGATTTATCACTGAGGTAAGAGTCCACAGGGAAAGCTAGCACAATGAGAGCAAATCTACATGTTCAAATGGGTCAAATTCCTAACTAGTGCCAAGGGAAATGAACAATCCTTGACCAGGATTGGGATGAAGAAAGGAAGTATGGCCAAAAGCAAAGGGAAATGAAGAATACTGTACTGTGGGCCAAAAGGGGGGCAAACTATGGAAGTAAGGGGGCAATTAAGAATCCCCAGACCAAGGCAGTTTAGTAGAAAACATAAATAAAGAAAATAGTTCAAATAGAGAGCACTTAAGCTAATTCTAGTGATATCATTCCTTGTTTTCTTTTAGGATTGTATAAGAAACACATATGAATATTTCATAACGTAAAGAAAATACAGTGTTTAAACACGAGAAAATGATACTTATTTGTTCCAATTGTGCACACGAATCCAGTGAAATGTCCTCAGCTTTATTTCATTTCCAGTAAACTAGTCCAGTCTTGAGTACAATAGCTCCTTGGCTCAAAAAATAATATGTCTATAGAAATTTATTTTAATCCACCCAAAATACTTCAAATGAGAAAGTATTTATACTAATTCTAAACTGAAATATCTTGAAGAAATATCAAGATTGGTTTTACAAAAATCTCAAATTGTTTTACACTAATAAACTTAAATAAAGGACATTCAAAACTAATGAAGCTACTTGGCACTATTTTAATGGATTTATGGTGAAAAAAAAGAGAAATTTGAATTTGATAGCAACTCTTAAGTGATGATGAGGCTTCCAAGTCACTAACTGCCTTCTTCCTTTGTGCATTCTACCCTAGAAATTCTGCAAACTTAGGGTCTAATGATAGGCTTTTATATATCAATCTGAGCTAGATATGTAAAAAGTAAAAGAGGTTATTGTATATGAGAATGTTCTTGAGATAAACCCCTCTTAGTTTCTCAAAATTCAACTCCATACGTTAACAATATTCTCTGCAAAAAGATGCCAAAAACAAGACTTTACACAGTCCGAAAAATAAGCTGTGAGGACATGTACTTATCTCACCTTTGGTAATATCTGTGTAACAAGTGAAATAAATTTTTGTAGATTGGTCTTTTAGGAATAAAAACCTCCTACATTTTCTCAAAATACTTCTTGTATTGGCCACAATAGTTTATGCAAAACTATTACTTAAATAAGGAATTTCTAAAGAATGTACCATTTTTGCTCTGATTTCATCTTTTAACCTCAAATTTATTTTAACTATTTTTCACTTTTACTTTGGATAAACTTCATTGTTGCTGGTGAAAGTGTTTTCATCTCTGTTTAACCCTTACTGCATCCAAGTTTAATTTTACTGTTTACTTTTTTTTTTATCTGTCTTCACTTGAACATGAATCTGTATGCTTTGTAACTGTCTTCCCTACTGTTTATATTCATGCTAGCTGATTTAATTGACTTGATCTTCAATCTGATACTCTTTAACCCTGATACACTTTGACTGTTCTTTACTGTATCCTTTTACCTTCACTATATATTTTAGGTTTTTACTGTCTATTTCAACAATAAATCCTTTTATTTTTGTGTATATCAGCATCAGGTAGTGGATATAGGTTAAGTACATGCATATTTTGTTCACTTGTCTTGTAATTGTATTCTCTGTCTGGTTTCTCTGTTATGACTGTAAATGCTCTCTGTCGTTTTCTTCTTCTTTGTTTCCTTATACAATTGTGTTCATCCTCTGAGCACAAGTTCTAAATGAGGTTTTCTATTGATTCTTGGAATAAACCAGTTATGTGATTAGTATCAGAACTGTTTATCAAAGCTCTGATCATAGTTAGATAGACTGAAAAAATTCAATATTATTTAAGAGAATACAAGTCTTCATGAAGGGCGCATGATGGCTCTCTGGAACAGGGATGACTGGGAAAGGGGTTACAATGGATTTTTGGACTGAAAATAGATGGTGAAATCATGTTGCAAAGGTTCAGGGAGGCATTGGAAGGTTTCATAGGTTTACACAGTCAAACGGGCAAAAACCATGAAAACACAGGTTTTCACGTTATAAGGTTTAATGGGAAAAATTTGGAAATATGGCGCGAAAATCAATTAAATGAATGGACATGGGGTTTATCGAAATGGCGGGGAAGCAGTATTGAAAGGGCCTTCACACCGCTTATAAGTCTTGGGAGGTTTTGAGGGAAGGCTGCTCGATTCCACTCATCGGGTGCCACGTAGCGGCGGGGTGAACAGTAAAACCACTCACATCGGGAAGATAAAGGTCAGCCTTCAGGGGTCGCCCAATATGAGTATAGACCGTTGGATCTGAAGGGGTCAAATCACACGGTGGTCGAGGGTGTGATTTGATGGGGGAGTGTCATGCGGAAAGAGTTATTTTTGCTGACAAAACTAACCTCCCTAAGAGTCTAAGACTCTCTAGTGACAAACAAGACAATTAAGAGAAATCCTTCTCTAAACATGCATTATCCTATGAGAAACCAAGTGTTTTTCGATCCTACCTGAAATCCAACGCTCGTTGTAGTAGTCTAGCCTCGTCGATCTAGATGAGCTCCTCCTTCACTTCGAAACCTGCATACACTAACAATCAAACGATTACATAACATCTAAATATTCCATAAAACAAAGCATATTCAACATATAGACCAAGGAGTATATGAAACAATTCATTAACAACAAATCATTAAGAAGAATAGACTTATTTGTATTAAGGAAACAAAAAATAAACCATTACAACCTGAGCCTTGGTGTTGTGCAAGTTCCTCCCAGGGTCCAGCAAGGGTTTTCCTCTACTTTGACAAGCTCACCCACTTCCAAATGAAACAAGAAAGGATGGTAATCTCTCCT
>APFE031361839.1:0-17247 GCA_000404065.3 Pinus taeda | reverse complement strand
GCCTAAGACTTTCTAGTGACAAACAAGACAATTAAGAGCAATCCTTCTCTAAACATGCATTATCATACGAGAAACCAACTGTTTTAGATCCTACCTATAGTCCAACGTTGTTGTAGTAATCTAGCCTCATCGATCCAAATGAGCTCCTCCTTCACTTTGAAACCTGCATTCACTAACAATCAAACGATTACATAGCACCTGAATATCTCATAAAACAAAACATATTCAACATATAGACCAAGGAGTATATGAAACAATTCATTAGTAACAAATCATTGAGAAGAATGGACTTATTCGTATTAATAGGAAACAAAAGAAACCATTACAACCTGAGCCTTGGTGTTGTGCAAGTTCCTCCCAGGGTCCAGCAAGAGTTTTCCTTTACTTTGATAAGCTCACCCAATTCCAAATGAAACAAGAAAGGATGGGAATCTCTCCTCACAAGCTTCTACAAGGAAGTCCTAATTCCAGCAGCATCTACCCTTTGGAATGTTTAGCTTTCAACCTCCCCTCCTCTGGCCCAATGCCTGTATTTATAGTGTTCTAGAGGAAGTTATTCAGGTCCAACATCAATGGGATACTCGCTCTTTTGGATGGGGTAGCTCCTCTCTTGATGGGATAAGTTCCTCTTTCATAGGGATGCATGAACCATCTGGAGGCGCTCAATACACGTCAAACAATTTTCTAGAATGCTCTAGAAGTGACCACAAGTAACTTTTTTAAGATGAAACTCGTGCCTTTTGACCTTTACAGGAGTACGCACCCATCCCTTGACTTACAGAGCGTACAAGTACGCAGGTACAATGAGCTTGGGATTCGTACACGCAGGCAAGGTAGAGAGAACCTGCGTACCTAGAGATAAACATGATTTTTAATGACTTTCTCTCTTTCTTGAAGTTTGACATGGAGAGCAGAGATATAAGGCTTGACAAGGAGGATAATATGACTATTGATGGAGCCATATTAACTGCAAATAGTCATGGTGACAAATTTCAGTCTAACAGGGAGTTAATGGAGGGCTCGACGGGATAGCAACTGTGGTTTAAGGAAGCTTAATGATGTCGGGAATGATTTGATTAGTGGAACAGGTTATTAATTAATCATTGTTCAATTAATTAACCCCTTTTTGTTTGGTGGAAGGTTATGGCTCTTAACTAGTCGTTGATAAGCTAATTAACCCATTTAATTAATTTACTAAGGTTTATATTTCAAACCTCGAGCAGGATATTATCATATGGGATTTAATAAAACTTACGGGAAAGGGGGTTTTCTTTTCGAGAGTTAAATAAATAATAAAAATTAGAGTTAATATGAAGCGAAAGAAGGAAAGAAAATGCGCTAAGTATAATGTATTGATATTTATTTTTATATCCACATTTACACATTATAACTTAGGCTAATGCTTTTTTTGCAGGTTTTTTACGGGAAAAAGGGGTTTTATGTAGGGTTAATTACTTTCCCTAGGTAAATGATGATTTCACCTTAGGAAAAGGGTTTTTAGATTAAATAAATGTATTATAGAGGAAGTGAATGTTGGTAAGGGGGTTTTAGTACTTAGACCCTATAAGTTATTGGGCCGAGGGTACAGTCTCTCTAGAAGTCAGAGAAATGCTCTGAGCCCCTTTAACTTAAGGTTTTATGTACTTTTGACTTTACTTATGGGAAATTAGTAAAATTAGGGGTGAAATGAATGGGGAAATTAATCACTTGACTCTGTGTAGATGCTCAATTATCATCCATCCTTTAGCAACTTGATAATGAGAGTAAATGATATGATCTTAACTAATCATTCATCATAATTCTGCAACCATTCAACTACTTACCCATCTACTCATCCTACCATTTTTTCTACTCTTTATTAGGGTGCACTTAAGCTGGCAAACCCTCATCAAAACTTTTTTCTTTTCTTTTACAAAAGTAATCTATCTAATTCTAACCTTATTACATCCAAGGGCTCAAATTAAATAGTTGAGCTCCTCTTATTAACTCTACCTCTCTACTTATCTGCCAAGATTAAACAATTTGGTCATATTTTATTCTCTATCTCTAAGCATGAAATTGAAAGCATGGAATAACCAAGATTAAACTGTTTGATTACCATGGATTGTGGCATGAATAACAAGTTGCACACAATCTTTTATTTTACATCCAAGGTAACTAGGATTGGCATTTGGACTTGCTCACTTTCATGGCCTTTTTCTTGGGGTTCATTTATTCATTTTTATCTTTTTTGACATTTTTCATTCTTTTTGTCCTTTCATTTTTCTTTTAGGACATACCTTTTTTACATTTTATTTTATTTTATTTTATTTTTTTTAATATGGTGTTAGTGTCGGTATCTTCATCCTTCCATCAGTGATCAAATTTCACTTTTTGCATGCATTTTAGGTGTCCCATCTGATCAGACACATTCCACTAGGTCATGGATCAAATTATGGTAGTGTTTCATTATCAATTTCCCTCATGTCATTTACTTGTTGGCCTATTTTCACATGTTCAGGTCATTTACAGTCATTTTTTGTCATTACATTTGCAAAAATCATTTTTAGGGTTTTAGGTCTCATTAGGTCTAGGGTTTTCCACCATGGTCAGGAAAAAACTCAATAAGCGGTCAGCAGGCACATGAGGAGGTCTAATAAGTTCATAAAATTACAAATTCACTGATGATATGCTTCATAAAGGATTTTTACCTCAAAACTCTGTTTTGAGGTAAAAACATGGTTTTTTCCATTTCATGTACAAATTTTATGTAATTCCAATGTTTCTATATGTAATAAGTTCCAGCTACTGCCCTTGGTCACCTTTTGAACTCCAGCCACTGCAAGAAACAAAAACATCAATGAATCAGTTCATCAAATGATCAAGAAGAGTCAAACTGCAAAATGAAAAAACAAAGTTTTTAAAGCAAAGTGAATAAGACTTTAGAAAAGTGGGTTTGTAAATGAAAAATTAAAACTAAGGGGATATAAAGTTCTTATTTATTTTTGAAAGTCTTCCTTTTGTGCAAGAGAGTGATCTAAAAGGAGAAAATCAGGTTTGTGGAAGAAAGAGGTGAAATTGAACAAAAAACATGAATATTCATCGGTGCTACGCACATGGCGCACGTTTTGCAATGGATTTTGGTCGTGCACTACGCACCTACCTGCTGAGCTCCAAATCAAGTTTCATTTCCTTCCTCTACCTTCAAATTCACAAGTAACCTCTCAACAGGTAAGTAAAGCCTCACATACCGTCTAGAAAGGGATTTTTTCATTTGTGGTGGTGATTTGTGTGTTTAAAAACTAGACCCTAACTATCTCTAAAATTGCCTTGCCAAATTTGCATAGGGTTTTGTTTTCTACTATTAATTCCCTTTTGATTATCTTCCTACATTCCATTCCCTTCCCTTGCACTAAATTTCCCTAAATCCTTTCCTCTTTCCCTCTTCCAAAATCATTGGCACTCACTCCTTATTACTAAACCCTAAGCCCTATACATTATTCCTAAAAATTAACCCTATACATTCCCAAAACCCTAATTCCCATTTCCTATTCCCCCATTACATTCCTTCCATCATCAAAACCCTCATTTATAGTCATACTATCAGTCAATCCCTCATTTCCTAAAGAAAAATAGCAGTCATCCTACTTAGCCTCATACTTTAAAAATCTCTTCATACTCATCATTTTTCACTCCAAATTTGCAAGTATGGAGACAGACTCAGCATATGAGAGGGATGATGAAACTATTAGTGATTCTTCCCAAGAGGCTCATGCACCAAGAAAACCACATAAAGGAGGAAAACATATCCGGGAGGAGCCCAACACTCTTACAGAGTTACTTGCTTGGCCTCTTGCAGTAACCTGTTTTAAACATTAGTCTTGTTACCAGTTTTGCAAAATGGTGGAGAGGGTGAAATATCACCATGAGCTTGCTAGGTTATTTGTTATTCATCTTCACAATGGCTAGGTGAACCTAGATAGTGTCTCTTTCACCTTGACACCTGAAACCATTGCAGCGGCAACATGCATTCCTAATGTGGGTGAAAAGTGGAATAAGGGGCAACATGTGGGTAGAGAGCATTATGAGCATTACATTAAGGCTAGTTATCAAAGGCAAATTACTAGGGTATTTCCTTTAAAATACTAGAAAGATACTTATGCTCCACTCATGAAACTCATCATCAAGTATTTTACCTGTGAAGGGAGGTTTTCCCGTCTATATACATACCATGTCAGACTGCTAATGCATTTCACAAGAGTGAGGATGATGAACCTCCCATACTTTATATGCATGAATATTGAGAACATGGCTCTATATGTGCAAAGGAAACCTCTTCCTCAGCTATTCAGTAGCATTTACCATTTCTCATTGATTAAAATTGTTGTTTTGCATTAGCTAAGCTTGTTGAATATTTCATGGGATACTTTCATTGCACATGAGGTTTTCAAAAGCCTTGAGGTGACTCCATCGCTGCTTCAAGAGGAAGGAGGGCCTTCAAACCAACAAGATGTTCATGAGACTAAAACTATAAGTGTTTCAGTGTCTGTCACTTATGAGAAAGGCACAAGGAGACTATTTGCAGCTGTTAAATGAGTATTATCTCCACTAGGGGTGGAAGGGGTCTTGTTTTCTTCACCAGATCACAGGCAAATGCTATCTTCACTTGGGGTGAAAGTGGATTTTCCTTCGCCTTCAGTAGAATAGGTACAAGACAAAGGAAAGCAAGAATTGCATGATGAGGGGCCTTCTGAAGGGCAAGACAAAGATTTTATCTTGGTTGAGGAGGATGACATTGATTTGGGCTCCCAATGCTCAAAACTCAAGGATGTGATCATCAAGGAGAAAAAAACTGAGATCTAAGCCTTATCACTTGACCTTGAGAAGGCTAAATGAATCATTAACTTTCTTGATCAAGAGAACAAGTGACTGGAGGACAAACAAACTATCATGGAGCTGTGAACAATTAGAGAAGACAGGCAAGAAGCAAAAAGAAGGAAAATAAAAATGACACCCCTTGAGCAAGAAATTGAGGCTGATCGGGAATCATGGTTAGAGAGGGGCAAACATTCACTTAGAGAAATTTTTGAGAAAGCTAACAAGGAGAAGAAAATGTTGCGCCATATGGCCTATCACTACTTGACCCGGAATAAAATTTGCAAAATAAGGGTGAAGAGGCTAAAGGCCAAACTAAAAAGAGCTTTGAGGAGAAAAAGGGAACAAGATAAGCTCAATATCTTGGCTGAAGCACCATTGGCCCAACATAGCACATAAAAAGGATCACTCATGCCAAATTTCAAGAAATTTGGTGAAGTTGTTGTCATTTTTGAATTTTTTGAAGCAAAAAACAAGTTTTTTCAGCATGTGTGTAGCGCCAGGCGCTACACTTTTTATGGGGGCCTCCATTTGCAAAAAAATTTACATTTTTTGAATCACCATGAAAATTTATGCATGCTCAAAAATCTTTGAGAATTTTTTACAAGCTCTGGACCTCCAAAAGGGCCAAAAACACCCAAAAAAATGCCCTCTCTACCACTTTTTTACCACACAGGAAGAAGTCTTGGGAGATTGCATTTTTGGAGGGGAAAATGGAATCCAAATCAAAAAATTCAAGTTGTCCCAGAAATTAGACTCACCAAGCTTTCCAATGAGCTATTCCACACCTAATTTGGACTTTGGGAAGCCTTACAAAACTGGCCTGGAAAAGCACTACGCATAAGATCAGTGGCACTACGAATAGGAGAAAATTTTGCTAGTTTTGCCTGTTTGTCCAGAATTTCACTTAGTTTTCTACAAGTTTGACTTTTTCTTCTCTCTTTGGTAAATTCATGATGTAATATGATGTAAATTGATGTACTATGATGAATGAATGAGTTACCATAGTTTTAGAGGCAAGTTGTTCCACTGCTTATTTTTCAATTCTGATCAGATAATCACCCTATGAGTGATCTCAATTGAGAATTATTAAATGGAGGTATTACAGTCTCACATGTTGGTGTGTGTCTAGGTTATGTAAGCAATTGATCGATCAGATTGCAAATACATAGACACTTGAAATGGAAGACAGTAGAGAAACACAGTAAGCAAACATAAGAACACAAGAAATTAATAAGGAGTTCACCCTATCCTCCAGGGCTACATCTCTGATCTACCTTGGTGTGGTGGCTTTATTTTATGTCTTAAAGTAGAGAATTACAAAGAAGGAGCTCAATATGAGTCTCCCATTACATGATAGCTTAGTAGGGTGGTTCTTGGATTCCCCAAGCCACTAGAGTACACATACTCTTGGCCTTACTAGCTTTGTGACCTCTTGGGTCTACAATGGAAGGAGCCCAATGTGGTGCTCGGTCCTGACAGATCCCTCTCAACAATGGCTCAAATTTCTCAAGCCCTCTGGTGCTCAATGTTGCCTTTGGTCAGCTCAGACCTCTGTCTTCTCACTACTTTTCTCTCTTTCTGTCTACTTTCTCTCTATTCTTCTCTGTGTGTGTGTGTGTCCCTTCTGCTGGTCTATGCATTGCTTTAAAGCCACTCGAGCCCATGGCTGTTCGATTCCTCTTCCAACTCTATCGGATCACCTGCTACAGCTTTGCTTGGAGTTCCCTATCTCGGCGTCATCATCAGACTCACACGGAGTGGCGACTTGTCCTCCTGCGAACTGTGCCAGCTTGCTTCGTTAGTTCAGTTCTTTAGTTACGTGGTGGAATGAGTCATCTACCACCTTGGCGGTCAAAGAGAACATCAAATTCTTTTTTAAATCGTGGCTTAATCCCTCGTTACATCAGGTGTTACTGTCAGGTGCGATATCAGCCGTTAGATCTGGATCCCCAGATCCAACACCATCTTCTCATTTCGTGTGGCTGACTTACTTGACCATTAGTGTGCGATGAAAGGTGGTTCTCTCTCTCCTCTGCTTGCCATGCATCAGGCACTGAGTGGAATTACTTCGTTTTCACTGAATCTGCTTACCACCCAAGGATGCCAAAATTAATATCGCTGGTTTTTAGAGTGCGGGTCCTGCATTAGCCTTTAGCCTTTTTCCCCACAATTTTCTTGGCTCCCATGCGACTGAGCACTCGAGGTCCCTCCTTTTCAAATGTTTTTTCCCAGCAATCACGCATGAAAAACTGCCTCCATTTCTCAATCTGGGCTTCCCAGGGGATACTTTCACCTCCTGTGTAGTCTCCATGGGCTTCAATCAGCATGATTTGATCGTGGTCCTCATCGTTCCATGTTGGCTACCAACTACCACTAGTTAAGAGGTGTTTTTGATCACTACTCTCAATTCTTTGAAGTCTGTCCCAACCTGGTACAACCATGGTTCTTTTGATTATTCTTTATGGATCTAATTCGAATCACGACCTTCCCACTGAAAAGCTTTTGGACCACCAAAAGTTTTCTTTTCAAGCATCGACTAAGTGAGGGTACTGTTGTCTCACTTGTCCAATCTCAATCCATTTTTCACTGCTCGGCTTCGAACCTTTCAGTCCAATTCTAAGGTACTAAACATTTCCTCTACGTGACTTCCTTACCTTCTTGTCCAAGATTGTGTCTTCCTGCAATTCATTCAGATATTCAGGTAGCATGTCATCAATAGAAGGCAATTGACTTTGCTCTTCAGGATCCTCAATCATTGAAGGTTTAAACAATCTCAGGCAATCTGCATTTACAACTGAGTAGATGTGCATGTAAGCTAGTAGATCAAGGCAAAAATCATTTTCACCGATCCTTTCAAGTATCTTGAAGGGTCCATACCTAATAGGCTTTAGCTTTTTACCTTCACTTTGCATCCTGTCCTTGTTGATATACAGCCAGACCTAGTCACCAACTTGGAAACTATGCTCCACTCGATGCTTGTTATGCCTTGCCTTGCATTTGGTTTGGCTCCTTTCCAGTTGTTCTTGTACTGCCTGGTGGATCTCCTAGATCTGTTCAATGAACCTAGTTGCCTTGTCCACTTCACTGTGTCCATCAACAGTGGTATCTTTACCAAATACAAAATCCAAAGGAGACCTTGGTGTGAAACCAAAACAGGTTTCAAAAGGAGATCTCTGTGTAGAAGAATGTTTTTCTTTGTTGTAGGCATGTTGCACATAACACAAGTGTTCATCCCAAAGCTTAGGATGTTTGTTGCAATATCCTCTGAGTAGCTAGATCACTGTCCTGTTAACTACTTCTGTCTGGCCATTGGTTTGTTGATGAAAAGTTGTGCTTTTCTTCAGTTGGGTGTCCATCAGCTCCCACAGAATTGACCAAAACTTCCCCACAAATTAGGTGTCTCAATCATATATAATAGAAGTGGGTAACCCAAACTGAACCCATACCTGTTCAAAGAATAGTTTTGCAATTTGTTCAGCTGTAATCTGCTTATTACAAGGTATCAAAATGCACATTTTGCTGAACCTATCCACAACCACATACAGATAATCATGACCTTTTCTAGACTTAGGCAGTCCCACAACAAAATCCATGGAAACACTTTCCCAAGGGTGAGAAGGAACTGGTAATGGAGTGTACAGGCCTAGTTTTCTATTGCTCGGCTTGCTTTTAGCACACATAGTACACCCTCTCACATCTTTAGAAATTGTCTCATTCATTTTTGGCCAATAACGAAACCTTTGCAGTTGTGCAACTATTTTACTTACCCCAAAGCGACTTGATATCAGAGAAGTGTGTGCCTCTCTAATTATCTTTACTCTCTCTGTTTGTGGAATACAGAGTTTCCCACAATGACATAAGAGTCGGTCCTTCACATGATAATCCAATTCTTCTACCCTTTTTCCTTGACTCAAAGTTGCATATACATCTTTAAAGTCTATATCTTGAGCATATTGTTCGATGTAGCTTTCATGTAGTACAAAATTATGCTTAACTATAGTAGATTCATTTATAATGGGTCTAGATAACATGTCTACAACTTTGTTATGTATGCCCTTTTTATATCTGATGACTAAATGAAACTTTTGTAGAAAACCCATCCATTTGTAGTGCCTTGATTGCTGCAACTTAGTTTAGGAGTATAGATACTGAAGTGGTTGATGATCAGTACGTATTACTGTCTCTTTTCCCATTAAGTAATGTTTCCAGTTTTTCACACTCTGAACTAATGCATACAATTCTTTATCATATGTAGGATAGTTAACTACTGCAGAATTAAAAGTCTCAGAATGATAACATATGGGTTTACCGTTCTATGTCAACATTGCTCCCATGGCATAGTCACTGGCATCCGTTTGGATCTCAAATGGTCTATATAGATCAGGTAGTGCTAGTATAGGTCTTGTACTAATCTTTTCCTTCAAGGTGTCAAAGGCTTTCTAATGTTTGCCTCCCCATTGAAACACCTTGTTCAATCTTATCAAAGCATGCAAGGGAGCAGCAATTGAGGAAAATTTAGAGATAAACTTCCTCCAATATTGTGTTTCTCCTAAGAAGCTTCTCACTTCTGTAGCAGACTTGGGTTTAGGCCATTTTACAATCACTACCACTTTAGAGAGATCTATTTTCAATTCACCACCCCCTACTATATGACCCAAATAATTTAGAGATGTTTTGCCAAATTCACATTTTGAGAGTGTTAAAGTCGATCTTGTCACTCCTCCGTTAGAGATCAAAACTCTTTCTGCATTTCATTTTAGGAGTCATGCTCCATTCACTCAGCTACATTCCACTAAGGGCATGCCATAATTTGATGGAAAGGGTCTTGTTAGTCAGTCCTCCTCATGTCTAGCACCTGCTGGCTTGGGTCTTTTGTCAAGGTTCACTAACGTCCATGACCGTCAATGTTCGATCTTTTAATGGACGAGAGTCATTTTCAGTCATTAGGTCTAGGGATTAGTCAATTTGGTCTTCAAATATGTCCAATAAAGCCATGTAGGCCTGAGGGAGGCCCTTAAAAAGTTATGATTCAGAGATCTTCATTGTCATGTTGAAAGACTTCGACTATTCTTCAAAAATCTGTTTTGAAGAAAAGTCAAACAATGTGTCATTTGTGATAAAATTTTCAAAAAAGTCGCTAGTTGATTTCTTCAGGTGCAGTCATGGTTTCCGTGGCCAAATGTCTTTTCATGCAATCCCTGCAAAAAGTCCCAAAATTTTCATCATTCTAGCTAAAAATTCAAAGGAAAAAGTGAAATTCAGTGTTGCATTAAGCTAGTAAAAAGAGCCAAAATGAAACATTAGCAAAGTGAGTTTTGGAGAAGAAAAAATTAAACCCATGACTCCAAATGCCTTTATACAAGTTTCCATAAAAATCAAAGTCATTGTGCAAATCAAGGTCATAGACAAACATAGCAAAGCATTGAGAGAGAAAAGCACACATTTGGAGTGAAGTTGGACTCATTTTCAGGAGCGTGGCTCACACACAGAGGGGCGTGGTGCACATAAAGAGCGCGGTGCACACAGAGCCACCCCACAGCGCAAAGTTTATACGGGCGCAGCGTACACACAGAGCGCGGCGCACTGGGTTTTTTGCGCGGCACACACCCACAGAGGCCTAAAATTGTTCCCAATTGGATCAAATTTTTTGGAATTCCTTCTAATTGCGAGGTAGGGTCTGTCTCTTGGCTTTCTCATCAAATTTTTGTGAAGGTTATGGTGGTTCATGGATATGTATAATTGCAACAAAAACTCATAAAACCAACCACTAAAAAACATCAAATCCATTGTTGCTAGGGTTGCAAACTTGTGGTATTGATGCCAAGGCTCTTCATTCACCTCTCATTTTTCCCTTCTTCCCATTTTTCCCTTCCCCCCATCTCATTTTTCCCTATTATCCCAACACTAAAACTCTACTAAACCCCTATTCCCTATCCCCTACACTCATTTGTCAATTATTAAAACCCAAAAACCCTACCTTATCAAATCTCCAAACCCTCCTACATATCCCTAAACAAAACTTCTCCCCATAGCCCCTATTCCCATCATATTATTCCCCTCCAAATACTCCCTTTTTTTTCATTTTTCCCCTTGGTGGCAGATATCACAACAACACCTAGTTTCACACCATCATCAAAGGGCAGCCCAACTACAGTACACACAACAGTCATGGCATCTGAGAATTCATCAGAGTATGAGATGGAGACACAAAGTGATTCATCCTCGGAAGAATAGGCTCCCAGGAGACATCACAAGAGTGGAAAACATGTTAGGGATGAGCCAACCACCCTCACTAAATTGCAGGCCTACCCTCTTGCTATGCCATGTTTCCAGCATCTATCATGTTTTGAATTTTTTCAAAGGGTGGCTAATGTTAGAGTTCATCATGAGTTGGCCCGTATTTGTGTGCTTCACCTACATGGAGGTCACTCTATCTTGGCCGGGGTCACCTTCACATTGACACCCGAAACTATCTCATTAGCAACAAGCATACCGAATGTTGGAGAACAGTGGCACAAGAAAAAAAAGTGGATAGGCAACATTATGAGGCTTACATTAAGGCTAGTTTCTTGAGGCAGCTCACAAGAGTCTTTCCATTCAGATATTTGAAAGATGCATATGCTCCACTCATGAAATTGATCATGAAATACTTCAGCTGTGAGGGGAGATTCTCTCGTCTATATGCCTATCACATAAAGTTGCTCATGCACTTTACCAGGGTACGGATGATGAACCTACCATTTTTCATTTGTAGGAACATAGAGAGGATGAACACCTTCATGTAGCATAAGACCCCTTAGCAGCAACTTAACAGTGTTTATCACTTTGCTCTTATTCGGATTTGGGTGGATCATCAGCTGGGATTGCAGGGAATTGCTTGGGAGGACTTCATCTCCCATGACCTCTTCAGCACTTCACGGGTATTATCAAAGGCAGAACATGAGATAGGTGGTCCTTCTCATTAGTATGAGCACCACGAGACCACTACTATGCCAGTATTCATCACATATCAGAGAGGCAGTAGGCACTTGTTTGCAGCAGCAAAGCGAGTGTTATCTCCACTCGGGGTGGAAGGGGCCTCGCTTCCGGCATCGACAACATAGGTACAGGACAAGGGCAAGAGGCCCATGCATGATGATGGGCATCAGGTGAACAGGAGGCTGACTTCACCCTCATTCAGGATGATAATGCAGATGTGGAGAGTGCCAAACTTAGGATGACCATCCAGGAGCAGAAAACGGAGATCCAAGACATGTCACTCAATTTGGAGAGGGCCAAATGGATTATCAGGTATTTGGAGCAAAGGAACAAATAGCTTGAGGACTAGCATGAGATCATGGAGCTGCAAAGCATCCGTGAGAATCGCCAAGCTGCCCAGCATAGGAGGATCGAGCTCACTCCCTTGGAGCAAGAGATTAACAATGACCGTGAGTATTGGCTCAAGCGTATCAACATCCACCTTGAGAGACTGCTGGAGAAGGCTAACAGGGACAAAACCACACTAAGGCAGATGGTTTATCATTACAGGGCACAGAACATGAGTTCAAAGGCTCGGATAAGGAGCTTGAAGGCAAAACTGAGCAAAGCGACAAAGAGGAAAAAGAGGCAGAAAGAGAAAGATCGGCTTCAAATCTTGGATGAAGCCTCTGTGGCCCAGCATAGTACCTCTTAGAGAACCTCCAGCCCAAATTTCAAGAAAGTTGGGGCAATTTTGGTCACAGGGAAAATTTTTGGTCACAACACAGGTTTTTTCTCCCTGTGCGTCGCACCACCGGCGCGACGCTTAGGATTGGGAGCTCCAAATTGCAAATGGCTTGCATTTTTGGATTCAGTATGCAAAATCATGACTACTAGTGCACGGACAAGAAATTTGGGCATGATTTGAGTCTCGAGGAGGTCAAAAACACTCAAAAAATGACCTCTCTGCCCCTATTTTGACATACAGGAAACAGTCTTTGGAGAATGAAGATTTGGAGGGGAAAATGAGCACCAAATTTAGAAATTCCACTTGGGTTGGAAAGTAGACAGGCTAGGCTTTCCAACGAGCACACTTGGGCACAATTTGGACTCCTACAGGTACCTAAAAACAGCCTCCAAAGTGGCACGGTGCATATAGAATTGGGCGCGGCACATATAGAGAAAAAGGGCAAATCACTTCTGGTTCACGACATTTCAATTCGCGACTTTCTCCAAGTGGGCCCGCTCATCTACATTTCAATTTTTTTAGAAACTAAGGTAAATTTTAAGGAGTTTGGCTTCTATCCAAGTGGCAAAGGAAGGCAAACAGTCACCCAAGCCATTTGTCATTTTTGTAACGCTGCACCTGTAGCTAATGGTTGGCTTTCCATCTCCATTTTGTAATTATTTGAGAAAATCCCCAACTCTTGGTCATTATATTTCCTCATTTCATAGTCTATTTATTGTATGCAAACCATTTGCAAAGGGTTGGTTGGCTTGTAATTTCTGGGAGACTATGGGAAAGAAACTTTGTTTCTTCATTGTATATTTTGATAGAGGATTAATGAAAGGTAGCGACTCTGTTTCATAAGATTCATGTGGTTGTGAGTGTAGAAAATGTGTTTTTCCTTATGTTTCATATGTATTTCATAATGTTTCATAGTTCATTCATATTCATTTCCAGTGAAATTTTCTGAGTAAGATAAGGTAGAATTCATTTTTATTGCTCTGCCTATGGGAACGTTTCACACTGTGTGTTTTTCTTCTGTTGAAAATGATTCATGTACTTATGCCCTTTTCACCCTCCTAAGCAATCTCTCCATTCCACGTTATTTTAAACTAAATTGCTAGACTCTCCGCCTGTCTTGCCTCATGAAGTAATCTATGCCTTTGTATTAAATTCTCTACTCATTGTTGTCCGTTGGTCCTATACCATCCCAGAAACTCAGTCATTTATAAAAAAAAAAATCTTCTTGTATCCATATTTACTTACTAGCCTAAGATCAATATTTCACTGTAAGTCATATCATACCATTTTGTTTATTTATTCATTGAGCGTGACTCGGAGAGAACCCTCTCCTATTCTGGTAGGGCTAGCTACCAAACTGAGCGTGGTTTGTGGTTACCCTGAATTTTGCCTTCCTTCAGCCTAAGGTGGATTTAGGTGCTAACATAGTGGTGACTCCGCTGGGGAGACACGAAATTACTCCCCTTACTTCTTGATAATTCTAAGCTTCTGGATGATAAGTTTAGGATTTGATAGGCTGAGTAAGTTGGTTGTATCCTTTGATTTTTCTCAATAGCATGCTGGCTTCTAGAAGATATACCAGAGCTAATCCAGATCCAGATCCTCCGCACATCTACGAAAATCCCAATTTGATCCCAAGAATTCGTTGTCAAGAGAGCTCTATATTGCGTGTGTTCAAATCCCATTCATGCCCTGACATTTTTGAATATCTTGAGGAGCTAGATTTTGATGAGCAGTTTGAACTATCATTGTTTGAGACCAAATCTGAAAGCGCGGTTGACTCTATTGTCCACAATCCACAGTTTCTTGTAGACTTGGAGGTGGAAAGGGCTAACCGGTCAATTGATAATTACATCATAGCACAGCTTCAAACTCCAATTGTTAGCCCCTTACAAACTGTGCACACTCCTCCAACACCTCCAAGGCCAAATCCACCAAAAGTGATGGTTGCCCATTTTGTACCTCTTGTTCTGCCTCAAGTTTTAGATGATATGCCCATAGATTATCAAAGAAAAATCCCATTTTTTTATGGCACTCCTAACAGCATTACTTCTCAGCAACATGTTGAAATAATGGCATATTTTTATGAACTTCATGAGATCGATGCAGAGAATGTGGCAATGAGACTCTTTGTACAAGCATTTGCAAGTGAAGTGAGGAAATGGTTCAAAGGTTTTCCAGCTGCACGTATCGCTACCTTGGCTGACCTACAAAGACAATTTTTAAACCGATGGGAAGTGAAAAAGAATCCTCTTCAAATTCTGGCCAAATATGAGCAAATCAAAAGAAACACTGGTGATTCGGTCCAAGACTACTGCATTAGATTCAATTCAGTTTATAATGAAATTCCCGATCATCTGAGGCCACCTGTGGGGCTAGCCATGGTGAAGTTCCCAGATGGTTTTGATGCTGACATGGCTTATCAATTAAGAGAGAGAGAACCGACCACAATGGAAGCCATGCAGAAGATAGCAGTCAGCATTGAAGAAAATCTGTTGACCAAGAGGGCTAGAGCAAAAGTAGAAAAGAAGGTCACCATAAAAGAAGAATCTTCCTTGGTAGATCAATTACTCTGGAAGGTAGAGCAAATGCTTGAAAGGGTGAAACTTGATAAACCTGAGCCACTAGTTAGAAATCCTAACTTCCGTGGCCAGCAACAGCCACAATATATAATAAGGGAGAGAGATCAGGGAGCCCAAGAGCAGACAACACAGCAGCCAGTATAGCCACCTTTCCAGCAAAATTTTGTGCATGGACTGGAGTCAGATGAGGACGGGAATATAATAGGTGAAGAAAATCACCTCTTTACTCTGGATGATTTGCCTATTTATCTCACTAAGGATGAGGAGTATGCAGAAAGTTTGTTGTACGCAAAGATGTAGATTTCATTCTAGCAAATGACACCTTCTTGGAGGAAGAATCAGATGAGTACCAAAGAGGCTACATGAATGCTCTATCCGCCCAGCAGTAGTGATATTCACTTAGAAACAGAGATGTGTCGGTCAAACCAATTCAGAAAAGGAAGGATGTTGAAGCATCAAAGAATGATTCATCAATTACACAAAGGAAAGGAAAGGAAGTGGTTGATCCGGATAGTAGCAAATCACCATCAGCAGAACAATCACATCAGCAAGTTGCATCGAAAGAAAGGGAAAGGAAAGAAATCCCAGTCAAAGAGGTAGAAAATGTTCCCGCTTTTAATTTAGAGAATGAGATTTCTAAATTGAAAGTATCCATTCCCTTGACTAAAATAATGAGGAACAACAGTTATAGAGGGAAAGTATCTAAAATGTTGAATTTGGACCCAATGTGCGACATGGTGAATGTTGAAGATGATCAACCTAAAATGATTTTTGGGCCAGCATTGAATGGTGAGTCTCCTGATAGTGATGTTCCACCTTTTTATATCAATTTAAGATTTTTTTGTGTTACATAACGCCATGTTCGATTCCGGAGCTTCTCACAATCTCATCCCCAAGGCTATTATGGATAAGTTGGGTCTGGACATCACCCGGCAATACCATGATCTCTATTCGTTTGATTCCAGCAGAGTAAGATGTATAGGACTCATCAAAGACTTGGTTGTGAGTCTGGATCAGCTCCCAATGAAGAATGTTTTGATGGATGTTGTTGTAGTAGATATTCCTCCCAGGTTTGGCATGCTTCTTTCCAGGTCTTGGGTGGCAAAATTGAAAGGGACATTACAACTAGATTTCTCCTATGCAACGATTCCGGCGTTTGGCCAAATGAGGAAATTGTATCGGGAACAAAAAATGAAATACATGATTACAAGCAAGGAGAAACCAATAAATCGTCCAATTAATTATGTACATACAGATTTAGAGTCTTTTGTTTTGTATTCTGATAGTTTCAATGATATCGATAGTCAGTTAGTAGAAGCAGATAATATTCCAGAGATAACAAAAAATTTCAGAGGAGTTTTAAAGAAAGAAGAACAAGAACAACATAACACTGTTGAGCGATCTACTGAAAGTAATGGACAGCAAGCAGGCAAGGCACAACAAACAGATTTTCAACACTTGCAAGAGGAGGAAGAAGGTTTGTGGACCATGGATTTCGATGGAGCAGTGGGAAATGATGGCGCTGGAATTGGAATTTGGGTACGCAATCCTTTCTCCGCCCCGAACAAAGTCCCTAGTAACGTGCGGGTATGCTCTTACAAGTTGGCTTTTGATTGTTCAAATAATGAAGCTGAGTATGAAGCTCTGATTGCTGGCCTAAAAATTCTAAGGAAGCTGAATGCTAAGAGGATTTCAGTATATGGCGACTCTGAATTGGTGATTAAGCAGGTCAGAGGTGAATATCAAGCAAAGCATCCTAGGATGCAAGCTTATTGTAATGCAGTTCTAGACATCCTAAAATTATTTTCAAAATATACCTTGACATGTGTGCCTCGTATACAAAATAGTATTGTTGATGCTCTGGCTAAGGAAACAAGTAGTTTGAAGATCCCAATGAACTCCAGCGATAAATTCGAAATCCATGTCAAGCATCGTCCGACTGTCCCGGATAATCAGAGATATTGGCAAGTTTTCCAAGATGATGAGGAGATTGATGATTTTCTACAAAACAAAGGCAAGTTCAAAGAGACCTCAATTGATGTAGAAAATGACGATGGTAAAGGTAATGGTGCAAATGAGGTGCAGATCAATGAAATGGACGTG
>APFE031361833.1:0-20773 GCA_000404065.3 Pinus taeda | reverse complement strand
AAATCACATAAGAAAGATTTTTGTCAACGCGTTTCGAACCAACCAATGTGGTTCATCATCAGGACAAGTTGAAAATACAGATCTAGCCCATCGTGTTAAATAGTATACGCAGAGACTCCAACAGCTAAAACTCTCCAACGGCTACTTTATCAATCAGGAACCCTGTCAAACTACCTCTAATTAATTTAATATTAAAATACAACCAAAGGTTACTCAATTGGAAAAAATTCATTTATTTAATTTCAATTATTACCTTTTTATACGAAAAATTGTATAAATATATATATGTTAATATTTAATTAATTAATTCTTTAAATCTAACCTATATATATGTATATTCTAATGTCCTATTTGTTATTATTGTTACCCTAATTTCAATTAATTATATTTATAATTAATTTATACTTAATTTATGTTAAATAATAATATATATATTACTAAATACATAAAAAAAATAATTATTATGATTAATATATATATGTCCTAAATAAAAATGTATTATATTTATAGAAAAAGGTTAAAATTAGGTTAATTACAAATTAATTTAATATTATGTATAAATTAATTATTAATGTTATATGAATAAATAATAATATCAAGAATAAATATTAAATATTTTTAATTTAATTTATAAAAGTCCTAAATAATAAAATAATGTTACATATGTGACTATAAATAACTAATGGAATAACAGTCTGAGAGACTGTTGATTAAATTCCCTTTTGTTTTTAAATTAGGTTAATTACAAATTAATTATCTATAAATTAATGTTATATAAATGCATATAATAATCTTTAATAAATATTAACTCATTAATATTTTTAAATTAGATTATGAACGTCCTAAATTATGTTAAGGTTTATATAATGTTACATAAGGGACCGTAAATAATTAATGGTACTACATGATTAAGATACTGTTAATTGAATTGCCCTTATGTTTATATATTTGATGTTAATAATATACGACTGATTTAAGCTTGATTTTAATGAATCATATATAAAAAGAGATGCTGCATAAGAGGAGGATAATCATACGAAGAACGACGCTGCCAAGGATGAGCGAACCATGACTGACACGAAAAAACAAAAACAAACACAAAAACACGCCCATCCAAAGAGAGAACCTGGATGGACAGAGGGGGGAGGAAGACAACTTAAGACGACAACGCAGGTATCCAATTTCTACTAACCTTCCACCCATCATCTCTGTTGAGATTGATGGGTCTTCGCTCAATTTCGATAGCTTCTCTTAACTTGCGATGATGAATCCTATCTACCCTAGCAATGACTTTGGCCTCTTCTATGCAGACATGATGATTAGTTTTGTCCACATGCTCTGCTAGAGCTGAGGAATTTATTCTACCATGCCTTAGGTCAGCTGCATGCTCATCAATTCTCTGCTGGATGGAGCGCCCTGTTTCGCCTATATAAGGGGTCCCACAAGAGCAAGGAATCAAGTAGACCCCTTTCATGTCTTTGGGGTCAATCGGATCCTTGACTGACCTCAGGGAGTTTCGAACGGTTCTGAGAGGCCTGAAGGTTGAGGGGATATCAAACCTCCTAAGGACCCGTGCAATCCGATCCGTGGTCCCTTGGATATAAGGAATATGGACACCTGGATGGCGCTCCTTAGGCTCTTTTTTACTAAACGCATATTTGGAGGCATTGCGGAAAGCCTTCTGACCAAGGTGCCTGCTATAACTGTTCTTCACAAAGACATCGAGGAGGTGGTTTCTCTCTCTATCTAGGTTTTCTTTATCCGAAATCCTGAGAGCACGCGTAGCCAAGGTGTTGAGAACACCCATTTTCTGAGCAGGGAAATGATGGGAATCAGCGTGAAGATACTGCTCTGTGTGGGTCTTCTTACGGTATACCGCGTGGGAGAGAGAGCCGTTCACCTTCCTAGAAATAAGAATATCCAGGAAAGGGAGGCTGCCATTGACCTCCTTTTCCATGGTGAACTTAATGGCAGAGGACTGGCTGTTGAGGTGATCCAGGAAGCGATCAAGCTCCTCATGGCCATGGGGCCAGATGACATTCGTGTCATCTACATATCTTTTCCACAGCTTAGGAAGGAGACGGGCCGAGGCTAGAGCCTTGGCTTCGAAATCTTCCATAAAAAGATTTGCCACGATCGGGGAGAGGGGGGAACCCATAGCAACACCACAGGTTTGCTCATAGAACTCCCCTTCGAAACAGAAGAAGAAGACTTAACAAGTAACTTCTTGGGCTGACCAAACATATGAGGAAGAGTCATTAAGAAGGCAAAATGACTAAGTTGCTAGTAAAGATCATCACCAAGCCAAAAAATATCTCATCAAAGAAAAAAAGAAGCCAGTGAAAATTAAAGTAACAAATAGTTAAAATGGAATGCAAATATATTTGGATCTTAAGGGTATTTTGGAAAATATTTCCGTGGAATAAAAACAAATTTTCTGTACCGTAAGGTTCTCGATGGCCAATTTGCATTGAACTTGTATACTAAAAAAATCTCAAATCCTCAAGCTCTCTTTTAGAAGGTATTAGGCCAGATGTCGGTTCTTTGAATATAAACTATAAAATATCCATTTTTATTATTAAAAAAAATATTTATCAAAATTTATCCACAGTAACTAATCTACCCTCTCTTTTATCTAAAGGTTGCATGTATAGACTTGAATAAGGAAGCCTTTTCTCCTGTTTTACCAAATTCTTATTTATTTCTTTCTCATCTTCGTTGTTTTCGCTATTTAATTTTTGGTTTATTTACTTTGCTTTTCAGTACAAACAGCAGATTATTCTACATCCACGTGCTATGCAGCTAGTTTTGAACATTTTGATTTTTCAGTTCTAACTTAGACTTTTCAAATTATGCTTATTTATACGCTCCCAATAGTCATATACATGGAATGAGCTAGCTCTACGGATATTTATACTTTGAATAGTGTACCTTTCCACATTTGTGTGGATGACATGGCCGGAAATACCATTCTCGAATTTGTGTGGATTGGTTATCGTGTCAGCCTACCATCTCTGTTATATTCACTCGTGACTCATGATCACGAAGTTGCCAGTAACGGAGACTTCTGTTGCAGACCTCAAAGACTTCACCATCTGTGACTTCAAGGGTGGATTGATTATCGTGTCAGTGTACCATGTCTGCTCGATTGACTCGTGACTCCATGATCATGAAGTTGCCACATTCACGGAAACGGGTGCTGCCGACCTTCGCCGTGATGTTAATTTTCCACAAGTATTTTCAATAACAACTGTCTGTGAGAAATTTCCGAATCTATCCTGCCCTGTGATGCCTTATCTTACCCCTCCTTTACGGCATCAAATGGTGATTTATGGGCCAGGGACAAGCCCATGAAACACAGGTACTTGGGGATGCTGTTGACGGGGAAGCGATGGAAGTAAATTAGATTATTTGATGTTTATGCTAAAAAGTAATTTAAAGTATTGATTCTTTCAATTTAATAGACGTTCTTGAATTATTCAACAATAGCTACGCTTCAATGTCGCTCACTCTGTTGCAGTTGGGGGATCATTATTTTCTTCCCAACGCTTATTCGATGCCTATCATCTCATCTTCTCCTCGTGGAATTGTCTGTTCATTTCATCACCTTCTGCCTTCCCTACCTCAACACCTCTTCTTCCTTATCGTTACTGTCGGCTGTGCCTCTCTATTCCCTCGCTCCTTCAGCTTGGACTCGCAATATCAGTATTGCCAAAATAATAGTAAATTTGGGACTTTCAAGATACGGTATCCTTTCGGTGCAGGAAATCGTGGCTCTGTCATCACCTTGATAAATGTTAGCTCCACAAGTAGTTTCTTCAAATTTTTCTAACCAAGTAGTTTCTTCAAAATTTTCTAACCAATGTCTATTACTTGTCATATGTGATGAGGCACCTGAATCTACAAACCATGTTTCGGCCTCATCCTCCTCAATAGCTGAAAGAGCATAATCAACTACAAATAATCGATGATCGTGACTGTGACCTTCATCGGCAAAGTGCCTTGTGTGATTTCTCTGTTTATTTATAACCTCCTTTCTCTGTCTCTTAAAGAAAAAATTAGCTAAATGACCAATTTTCTCACAATAAAAACATTTAATGTCATATTTGTTCCCATTGTTACTCAGAGACATACCTCTAAATGGTATCTTCTAAAAAACACCATAGCCTTTCTGTCCCTTTTGTTGTTTCCGTTTGTATGGCTTCTTCTTTGCCATCGGAGCAAGATCGTTACTTTGTGGTCTCAAATTTTGTCGCACTTTTTTTCCTATATCAGGATTCTGAAACTTGCAGAAAATCCTGTGATGAACATATGGTATTCATCCTTCATCCGATTCATTGTAATTGCAATAAGATCGGAATTAGACACTTTCTCCTCGATGTCACCCAATATGTCCTTTTGGTCCTTGACCCATGCAATGAATCTTGCGACAGATTCATTTTTCTACATCCTCGTGGAAGACAACTTGCCTTTTAGCGACAAGACGTGATTGGTGTTCTACGTCTGATAAAGGTTCTTGAGTGTAGTCCATATCTCATTGGATGATTTACAGTCTTCGATATGTGGGATAATGTTGTCTTTAACATGCATCTTCAATAAGACTTTCTTCTTATTCTCCCTTTTATCCCAATCATGTATTAGTGTTTTCGTACCACCTGCTGAAATGGTTGGCTTCTGCTCATCGTCATTGTTGACCGACCATGCACTCGATCCCTCAAGTAACGTCTGTAGCTTGAATTTCCAATTGGTATAATTGGTCCCATCGAGTTTGTTAGTCTCGTTGAGATAAGCTTCGATGAAATTGTTCATTTTTTACTGATCGGATTCCAGATCCCCGATCTTTCATTGATTCTAACCAAGTGAACAATTACAAGCTACATTAAAAAAAAATCTCAACACATACCACATCTTTTGAATATCACAAATCTTCCACCAATCTACCACGATCTCTGTGTCTGCAACTCAGATCCACCACTCAACTGGAAAAATCTCATGCATAGAACCATAAAAACACATCAGCGCTCCTTCACACTAAAGAACGACAATTTTTGGGCGTGATGATCAAAATTGCTCTAAGGAAAGGCCAATCATTGTGGGTTTGACCCAGAAATCCACAATGACCATGGCTTCTGTTATGCCAAAATTTCGATGATCGCCTTGTGCTCAGTTGCAGATACACTGAGACTTGTGAGAAAGAAAATTTCTCCTGCGAGTAAGGTATGTCACTCACGACCACCTAGACCCCGAAATTGTGAGCACTAAGGCTACTATGTTGCCAATGGGGCATTGTAGCCATGAAGGCTCTATAACCACTAGGTCCCTAATGTAGCCAATAAGGCTCCGTAAGTAAATGAGGCTCACTAGATCTCCGCTTTGATACCATGTTAGAAAACTGAAAAGAAAATAAATGAATTGAATTAACCAGCAACTCACAGGTGAGCAAGCTGCACCTGGAGGCTGCACAAACGGGAGCATACACACTCTCATCAATTAACCAAAGATGATTCAATAAATACATCACAAAGGAATAGGGAGGTGAGAAAAAATCCTACAACCTAGGAACTAATCATAACTTAAGGAGTTATGATACAACCATGTAACCATTTCTCCATTAATACAAAAAAATATAAATTATTTTCAACTTTAAATTAATTTTCACATGTAGGACCTCTGGTGATAAATTCAAGATGGTTTTGGAAATGCCTCATTTCTAAGAATTCATATTTACAAAGACAAATATTTTAGCGAGTATATGTATGTTTTGATGTGTTTCTTCTATGCTATGGATAATGACATGTGACTTGTCATTATCATGTGACTTTTTACTCTTGTTTTGATTCTCCCCATGTGATGTGATTGTGTGGTCATCAACATTAACGCATTTGATTAAAATTTTTGGTGTTTGTTTGTCAGGTGATTATAGGCTCATCAACATTAACACATTTGTTAAAATAATTTTGGGGTTGGTTTGTCAAGATCTTCGTAACAAGGATTGTTAGTGAATTTTTAATGAATCTAAATCAAATATTAATTTAATTTTAACCTGGATTGAATTGAATTAGTCACCAGTCAAATTTAATTATATTTTGCAAGATAACATTTTTATTTTTGCTACTGAGCTTTGTTCCCCATTTTATTAGGCACTATGTTTCTTTAATGTAAGTTTCTCTAGGGTTTTGTTGCATTTATCTAGAGAAATAATTCTTTGATGATTTGAACTGAAGTTTTTAAGATTTGAGTTGTGTTTGTAGATACATATAATAAACATTTATGAATTCAAATTTGTAGATTAATTTAAGAAAAAGGTCCAAAATTTAAAAAGTTACCCAACAACAACAATGATTTCTCTTTCATTCAAACTTGGCTACATTTATATTTACATCAAGTAACATATCACATTTTTCTTCATCTATGTCAATCATTTCTTTGCAATATGTGGTGCAATTACTAATTATATATTATAATAATAAAATAATATTGTTTTATAAATTTAAAGAAACAATCATATTGATATATAACTAACATCCATATTTTACATATAAGCCTTGATATAGGCTAAAACCTAAGGGTTGTCTAGTTTATTTGAATTAGAAATGAAGTTTGATAAAAGATTAATTTAATTAAATGTATATGTCAATGGAAATACCATGGTATAAATCCATTTTATACATTTTTTTTCATAAGCATTTCACCTTTACTCATTTTGATAAGTGATACCAAACATCCATAACCAACTACTTGTCTTAGGGATTTCACGCATTGATCTACATGCTCGCACGAAGTGTTGGTCCATGTAAATGGATTGATTTACATGCTCACAAGTGTTGGTCCATATCCATGCATGGAACTACATGCTTGCAGCAAGTTTTGGACAAGTGCCCAAAAGTAATGGAAATGTATACTAATACATGGCCATGTTCCTAACAAGGCCGGGAATTAAGAAGGCATACACTATTGGAAGAATGTAAGGGGATGAATGTTTCAAATACATTGACTATAGGATAAGTTTCCAAATATGCTCTAAGAATGTTTGTAGGTACAAATTTAGGAGCTAGGAATGTTGGTGGGCATTGCAAATTTGAACACTAATAATGTACCTTCTTTCTAATTGTTATCTTAGTGTATTCAAACCTCAATGACCCTATGGTTATAATTCTCTAACTATTGTAATGGAGTTGAGATGATAAGATCATCTCTTGAGTTCCTTAAGAAAGGGAAAATGAATAGGAACAATGTGATTGTTGTGTAGTAATTGTGTATTTCTCCAAACTCTTAGGTTTTCTAGTTTTATGTTCAAAACTTTCCATTGAGCTTTCCATAGTAATGTTGTGTTGTAGATTTTATTTCTTTGATTTGATACTAATTGTTCTAAGATTTCGGAAGATTTTGTGAAGATACAATTTAAGCTGATAACTTAAGCAAAATACTTTTTGACTCAAATCTAAATTTGAGATTAAGAAACCCACCGCGTGAGGACCAGTTATAGACCACCCCACCTGTGTAGTACACTACTTCAACCCATACATAATGTCATCTCACTAACACAACCTAATATCACACATCAAATTTTAAGTTCAAATGAATTATAGAATTTGAATATGTGGCATTGATAAACCATGATAGTGGCCCACGGTATTGTAGCAAAACCTATTCACATGTTAAGAATTTTCATACTATAATAAGAATGAATCTAGCAATGTCACGTCAAATATTAGCGAATAATGGCCTTTTGAGTATATGATATTGATAAAGCATGATTTTGGTATTGTTACAAAAACTATTAAAACGTTAATAATTTTTACGGTAAAATAAGAATGAATAAGGACTATTGTAACCATATAATCTAAATAGCTTGTAAATACCAATAGGCATGAGTTCATGATAAGAATTACAACACTTACCTTGATATATTTCACATTGTCCACATTATTAAAAAAATCATAAAAAATAACTAAATCATAACTTTATTTTAAGTTATTATTATTAACTATAAAAACAATTAATATGAGTTAAACAAAATTCTTAACCATGGATATTCACTCCTACTTTACACTTTTAAATAGTTTTTGTTACAATACTATGGCTTATCAATGCCAGATACATGACATGTGTTGAGATGACATTTTCTTTAATTAGTTAATTTGAGATAATTTAATTAAAAGTGGATAACTAATTTGGACATAACTATTAACCCTTCATTGTGAGTATTATTATGAATATTTAGACAAATTCCATGGAGATTAAATGTTTACCATTCATATAATTAAATCAAAATTTTGAAAAGCCTATTATGGAATAAACATGCCTATTAACATAATTAATAAAAACTATAATCTGAAATAAAATTCTAATTGTTGAGGCTTCAAATTTGCTCAGAAAACTGTGGAGGCCTCGCTATTTTGTAAGAATTTTTTGTAAATTCAATTTAGAGTTGTAAAGCTTCAAGATTTTGGGTGTACTAGGCATTTTTCATGACATTAAATCCTTTTCCACTCTCAAAACTAGTTCCAAACACTCTTACCAGATCTTTTGGAAAAAAATACCAAATTTCAGCCAATTATAATTATTGTTGCCCTTATAGTTTAATCAATTTTTACGCTTATTATTATTATTTTTTAAATTTTCACACAAGTAAAATACTGCATATAACAAATCTACCAAATCTACCGTTTCTTTTTTCTAGAAGTTCATCTATAGACTTGAATAAGGAAGCCTTTGCTCATGGTTTACCAAAATCTTATTTCCTTCTTTCTAATCTGCACTCTTTTCGCTGTTTCTTTGGTTTATTTACTTTGTTTTTCAATACAAACAGCTTATGATGTCTACATCGATGTGGCGTGCAGCTGCTTTTCAACATTTTATGTAGCGTGCAGCTGCTTTTCAACATTTTGATATTCGATTGCGGAAACGTGATTCTTACGTCCTAACTTAGACTTTTCATATTTTGAATATTTGGACGTATTAGCAAAGTCTACCGATATTTATACATCGAATACTGTTATCCACATGTAGGTGGATGAGAAAGCCGGAGGCCCGGAAATACCATTCTACCATTCATATCTATGAAAGGCGTATTGGTTATCGTGTCGGCCTACCATCTCTGTTATATTCACTGGCGACTCCATGATCACCAAGTCGTTACATTCACGGAAACTGCTGTTCTCGACCTCAAAGTCTTCGCCCTGATCTTATTTCTAAAAATTTCCGAATCCGTCCCGCCGTGTGAGCCCCCCGAAATGCATATACTTGGACGGGGACGGTAAATTATTTGATGTTTTGCTAAAAACTAATTTAAAGTCTGAACTTGATTCCTTCAATTTAAGAGACGTTCTTGAATTATTTAGGAATTACTATCATCTAAGAATACCTAGCTCACTCTGTTGCAGTTCGTGATCATTTTTGTCTTCCGAACGCGTATTCGATGCCTATCATCTCGTTTTCTGCTCATCGAATCATCTGTTCATCTCAACGCCTTCTTCATTCACTGCCTCAATACCTCTTCTTCCTTATCGCTACTCTTGGCTGTGCCTCTCTATTCCCCTGCTCCTTAAGCTTGGACGCGCGATATCAGTATTGTCAAAATAATAGTAAATGCGGGACTGCGCATATACATTATCCTTTCGGTGTAGGAAGCCGTGGATGCGGCCACCCTAGCTTCCAGATCAACTGTGTGCAGAACTCTAGTTTTTTTATCCCGATTGATGGCCGGAATTACACAATACTAATGTTTCTGCCTCCTAAATTAGTTATTACCAGAGGTCAGAATTGTCAATTCTTGAATGATAGCAAAAATAGTCGGATACAGTCTTTGGAATTTGCAGGCACGGTCTTCACATTTAAGGCTACAGTGAACCTTACCCTATCCGTGTACAAATGCAAGGAACAAGATCACTTATCTCTCACGAAATGTAATGCTAGTAGTAGTGTCTATTACTCGTACAAGGAGGAGAATTCGGCTTCGGCGTGTTCTATGGAACAAGTACCAGTTTACGCGGTACTAATACATCCAGATGCAATTGGAATCCAATATGAAAGCTGTACGTCATGTCAGGCGAGTAATGGAATATGCGGTTACAACACTTCGGTTTCAACTGCGCCTCCTCCGTTCGTTTGCTATTGCAACGATGGACCCAGTTCTGACAAATGCCCTGGCCATGGTATGCTTTATCTTAAATTTCCACAAAACCACTTACAACCGCTAGTTTATTTAAAGTATTATGAATTGAAGGTGTTATAGGGCTCATCTTCATTCCCGTCATTTTAAAGATTTCAACATTAATATCAATAGATGTACATCTGAACTGGAAGCAATCTTATTAGATGCAGATATGAATCCTTCTAGTTATGGTCCTCGAAACAAAGAAGATATGAATTCTTCCAGTAATGGCCCTCGAAACAAAGCCATAAAAATAATAATAGGTAAATTTATTATTTCTTCCTCTTCTGTTTCTCCGCCTTATCGCTACCGAGAATTGGTTTCTGTTATTCTCTTGGGCATTTGCCGATAATCGCATTGATAGATCAATACCTTCATTCCAACGCAGGTTGCTTCATTGGAGGAGCTGCGCTTACAGCGGGACTGTTCATGGCGTATCATCTGAAGAACCGAAAACCTGCTCCTGACGGCGTTCTTCCTAGACATTTGAGTGAGGTCGAAATGGGCAATTTACCAATATTTTCTTACGAAGAACTTTGTCAGACTACAAATTGCTTCCACAAGGAGAACGAACTTGGCATTGGAGGGTTCGGGTCGGTCTATCTGGGTAAACTTTGGGGCGGAAGACTTGTGGCTGTAAAGAGGCTTTATCAAGATAACTCTAGGAGACTGCAGCAGTTCATCCACGAGGTGAAGATATTTTCGACCTTGAACCATCCACACGTGGTTCGTCTTTATGGCTGCACTCCTCTAGACAGTCCAGAGCTGCTGCTCGTATACGAATTTATCTCAAATGGCACCCTGGCCGATCATCTTCATGGCGGTCGCAGAAATCCTGAGGGATTGCCATGGAATACTCGCTTGAAGATTGCTACTCAGACTGCCGAGACGTTGGCTTTCCTTCACGCCCTTGATCCGCCTATATTACACAGAGATGTAAAAACCTCTAATATTCTCTTGGACGAGAATTCGGATATCAAATTGTGTGATTTTGGCCTTTGCAGGGTTGTGCCTGTAGATGCCTCACATGTCACTACGATCCCACAAGGCACACCAGGGTATGTTGATCCAGAGTACTATCAGTGCTATAAGCTGACAGAGAAATCTGATGTCTACAGCTTCGGGGTCGTTTTGCTGGAGATTATCTCTGCCAAACTACCGATGGACATAAATCGGAATAGAGGGGAAATCAACCTTGCTAACTTGGCGGTAACGAAGATTCAAGAGGGAGCCTTGAATGAACTAGTGGATCCTCAGCTGCAGATTGAAGTAAATCAAGAGGTGAAAATAATGGTAACCGCGGTTGCAGAACTGGCCTTCAGATGCGTGGCGTCAGAGAGGGATGACCGGCCGGATATGGACGAAGTTGTTGCTCAGCTTGAGGAAATCAGGCATTCTTGTGGTGGTTAGCTCGTCAACATGAGTTGGAATCCTTTTCGAACATGAAAGAGCCTAATCACTGGTTTTGTATTTCTTTCACTGGTTTTGTATTTCATAATGATTTAGTTTTTAAAAATATATATACTATCATTTGCACCTTATGTTGCAAAGGAAACGCCGTAAGGGATAGAGTGGGGAAGAATAACGACATGTGAATGGACAATGTTGAAAGCAAGGGTGGATGATAATGTTACAATTGCAATAGTTAGTTATGTGTACTCTGAAAATGGATATTTTGTTATGATCAATCTAATGCATTAATTAATTAGATGACAACGAAAAAGTCTTTCGAGCCCAGGCAGTGCAATTAAAAAGCTGAGAAAATAAAAAATACTAAATACCTTATATGCAACATTGCAGACTTCCCTCTAATATTTTGGTTCAAGCTGTCTTCATCCATTTTATATTAATATACATTAAAAAAAATTTATAGGTTTTAATTTAAAATAGATATTATCTTCTCCCTATTTTAACATTTAAAGCCAATTATGCCAAGAGTCAAATAGATTATGAAAATGAAAAAATTACAAACACAAAATCACGGACATATTCCACACACACTCAACATAAAATGGATAACTCCCACTAGTCATTTAAAAAATAAATAGAATGGATAACTCCTATTAGTAATTTAAAAAATAACTCCCATTAATCATTTAAAAAATAAGAGATGTTGCAAGCAACAAGTCCCTGCCCAGTCGAAAATTGCACCTACACTTGCTTTAGTAGTGTTGTTGCAAGTTGTACGAGGTGTAAAATATTCTGTGTAAATCAGATCTTTCAAAATGTTACATCAGATCTTTCAAAGAGTTACAAGAGGTGCAAAATATTATGTGTAAATCAGATCTTCGGATCTTTGAGGTTGGTTAAGATATTGGTTACGAACAAAGCATACTACACTATTATGATTAGCATAGTGTGTGTATTCAATTAGTTTTATCAAGCTGGCTAGTCTTATACTCTAAGTAAAATCTTTCAGTTACGTAACAGGTATGAACCAATGCTATTAGTTATGGTAAGTGAATCCAATCAAGTTACATGGTGTTGCTTTCATACGACTTATCACTCTTAAACTATAACCAATTGTTACACATCCTCTTTGTTGCTTATAACGAAGTTGCCACCTCGTGCAAATACAATATTAGTATCGAAAGAAGAAAGACTACTTATGCAACAGTAAACTCCATGCATTGAACTTTGTTTGCTTATTTTTCATTGCCACGACTGAATACATAGCATGTTGACTGAATGAAAGCAATTGATCTAGTTCCTTCTTACTTCTTATCCATTAACATTAGAGGTAGAGACGAGTAAGCAATAATTTAATCTCTCTGTGAGTAATAAATCTAAATTCATAACCAATCTGCCCTTTGGACTATGCAGAAGTTGCTGAGAAAAATGAAAACATTACCAGATAGCTAAATTTAGAGATAGTAATTTGTTTACCTCAAATGGGCACCAAAAAAATAAGAAAGAAAATTCTACCTCAGAATATGTCAATGTTTTAATTGATCTAGTTCACCCATGTCATCGCACTTTCCTATACACAACCATTTGATCCATGTCTTGGTAGAAATTCCTTGCTTCTAGCATGTAATCCTACATTTTCTCAAATAAATCGACAAAATGCAACAAAAATCAAGGGAAACAAATGCTTATCCTGCAACCACATAATTCTCTCAAAAAAGACAGTGAACCTATTATCTAGTGTAAAGTGACATGAGTTTCCAATACATTGAAGCATTTCCATAGAAAAGAATATGGATAGGCTTCATGTGGCCAAAAGACATTCTATCCAAGATGAAATTGAAGATGGCTCGAGCTTCTTGGATTTCTTTTCATTCAAATAAAAAGAAGAGGAGACATGCCCACAAAGGTTTTTAACGATCGAGGACGTTGTCCGTCAAAGACACATCCTCCTCTAAATGTTCCCCATTTCGATGAAAAAAGAATAAAGAACACTAGAAAAACATTCAAATCTTGCTACAAACTTAGATTTGCAATTAAAAGATAAACAAAAACTTACCATAAAATGGAGAATTGATGTACTGCAGTAGTTTGATTGAAGGAAATAAATATTTCATAAGGTTGTTGTTGAAGAAGGCCTATTTAAAATTGGAGAATCAATGTATTGCAGTTGGATGGTAGGAAATAAATATTTCACAAGGTTGTTGGAAAAGTCCTATTTAAAATTTTAATGTGACATGCCGCTTGGAAATTTCATGTCTCTGAATTATAAAAGTATCACACCCATCGAAGCCACTGCAATCTACGATTTCCAATCATAACAACTTAGGTGACATAGGAGAAATATATTTTGAACAAGCATTCACCGACTTTAAATTTGACACTGACAAATGGTAGGGGTACTTACTTGTATGTAGCATTCACCGTGGAATGTTCACCCACCTGCATGTTCAACTTTCGAACATTCACTGAGCACCAAAGGTTGCAAGGGAACAATAGATCCACCAGCAGAATCTACATTGAGCACGAAAAATTATAGATGGAACAATAGAGCCACCAGAAGAATTTACAGGGAAAGTCTTGAAACTCCTGATGTCAGCTTGTAATCTCCCTAATTTACCAAGAAGAACAAGTGGCCAATCTGGGTAGTCGCGTGTAGCAAGATCGTGGCAATATGATTTACCAAGAAGAAGAAGGGGCCAATATGGGCAGTCGAATGTAGCAAGATCGTGGCGATGTGGCAAGACACGTTGTGAAAATTTAGGAAGACCACATAGTTGTGGATATGATAATCCACTAATTACACGTGCTCGGCATAGCATTTCATGTTTTCTTCCTTATTCACATGGACTCATGAGTCCAATCTCTCTTCCGCGCACACTAGTTCAGGACCGACTTGAAAAGGAAGGCTTGGCTGAACATGCTTTATAAGAATTTGTTTCATTAAGCTGGTCACCCCTATACGTAGTAGCCATCATCCCTATCCGCAGTAGCCATCAGTGAGATGGGGGCAAGCTCTAGCCATGGAAAATCTATGCGGCTTAAAAACTACGCTTCCTATGGACCAACAAGCTACAGGATTGCCATTACAGAATTGCCAAGACACAGGAATCTGGATTCTCACACTGTGCTCTCATGGCCAAACAGAAGTGTCAATGGATGATGCACACTGACGTTGACGAGTTTGTATTTTCTCCTTCGTGGCTAAAGCTACTCAAGGCCAATGCCAATATTGGGTACCCATTAAAGAATACTGCATCAAAAGCAGCTCTGAGGGGATTAGTAATAAATCTTAGTAAACCGGGGGCTGCATTGACAACGCAAATTTCTTTGAGATGCAGAAATTTTGGACCCTCGGGCCTTCGGGAGCACCCGCAGAGAGGGGTTACTCAAGGGTACACTTGCATGGAAAGGACGCTGAAGTGCTACAAATCCATACTTCTTTTGGAAGCTGCCTCTCCTAAGTTGCTCAATGTAATACACCGCTTTCAGTTGAAGAAGGCATACAGAACAGTGTATGTGAAGGCCCAGAGGGCAGTGATCAATCACTACAAGTATCAGGCTTGGAGTGAATTCAAGGCTAAGTTTCGGAGGAGGGTGTCTGCGTATGTTGGATTGGAAAGAGTCTAGGAATGTTGTGTCCCAAGATCGAGCTCCAGGCCTTCGCAACAGGGCCATCAAACCCCATGGATGGGAGAATATGTTCTGCCAAGTGAATGAAAGTGCATTGAAGGAGTTTACAGGTAGAGCGTTTTCTTTGAATAATAAATAACCAAGCTTCAAATTACAGTGGCAATGAAGGGCAACTGCAATTGTATGTATGTATAGGGTTAAATCAATAGGAGGTTGTCAAATGATAGATGTAGTATGCGGTTCGTTGAGTGGATCTGAAAGTCCACCATCCAGCCAAAAAGAAAAACAAATATTTTATTTAACAAAAAAAATAGTGCAAGCTCTGAGTTACAAACCTGTATTCATAAGTATCATCAGCGTATTTCTGAGTACTGAATTTGAGGCATCCTGGTCGAGCGAAGTAAAGGCTTGAATGATCTGAACCCAAAGAAAGGAAATAAGGGCCAATGATTCAAATCCATCCATACTAGCATTTAAGACAAAATAACGATAAACCCAGAAGTAATCCCCGTAAAGCCTGATTAAATATATAAAATGAAGGAATCTGTTCTACCGTGATCAATTCAGAGCCTGAAATACAGAAATCTAAACAGGGTTTTTGTAGATCCGAAAAATGTGGCTAAAGGGTTAGTTAATACCAACCTGGTGGATAACGGATAGGTCGAATTCCGCCCTGAGAACTTGAAATGCCCTGCAAACATGAAATGCCCTGCAAACAGCGGTGGAAAGCTCTGATAAAACCTTTGAACCGAAAATTAGTGAGCGAGAAACTGGGCAAATGAGATGACGCGTAAAAGGTCGAAATGATGAACTTAACCAGGAATAAACTAAGCAGCTCGCAAGGGCAGAAGGAATACAACAGGAGAATGACAGGGAAACTGCTTTTAATCGTTCGGCTTCCAACGATCAACGATTCGGCTTCGTTCGGCTTCCAACGATCAACGATCAAACTTTGTTCAATCGTCTAACACCACACATCCACGGTCGACAATAGGACAGGGCATCTGGTAGAGTAATTCATTTCAAATGGAAACGCCTTACGGCGTAATAATAAGCCTTTACATCTTAACAAACAGGTACCCCATGTTTTTGTATGAAGGCTGACATATCCCGACCTTGCATTTTCACAACTTGAGCAGTCAAGTCATTCCATGTGTTGATGATGAATTTGAACGCCATTTTGAGGGATTCTGGAAACGTTTCTATAAAGGAAAGGTCATGTCTGTAAGTGGCCTCAACAATCATAAGAAAAACAAACAAAAAAGAAATCCAAGCGGATTTTGAAGGAAAGAAGGAAAGAAATTCAATTTGTTAGAAAATGTAAATGTTTGCAATTTGAATAGTATTCACCGTTTCAATGCGTCTGTGAAGAGTCTGAGTTCATCCAGTGTTCCGTCAGTGTCGTACAGGTCGTCTAGAATATTCATGATTATAGTTGTTTTTACGAAGGCGATTCTACTTTGAGAAAAATGCCAATGACATCGACAAAGTAATATTCCACGTGACGCTTCCTAAAAAAATCCACCTCTGCTACGTCTTTGTCTCTCCACCATCTGCGCAGTACGTAGTCATAGAGGGAACCGTTGTCATCTGATCGATTCACAATCAACGTAAAGTTCTTATATGGATATAGCATTCAGTGCTAATTATGACACCTTGATATTAACTGTATCTCTTTCTGGTGTACCGACTGCAGAATGTTGAAATCCAGTATTGCCAACTCGAGAATTTTTTGGTTAATATTCAACCTAAAATACCATCCAAGTAGCAAAGCAAATTAATCGAGATTGGTACGTCAGAGCAAAATTTTGCGCCACTCTCCAAAACTTATCAACAAAGTTATTAATTACTTGAGCCAGGAATAGCTTTGTCGATATATTTCGATAAAGTTCCTTGCCTCCCATCTTGGCGGACTGCAATGCCATAGAAACTCCAATGCGTATTTTACCTGGAGAAGAGAATGCTAATAAAAAAAATCAAATCAGGAGAGTGAAGAAGCATAATCATGTTCTGTTTTCCTATAGGCAGCGAAAATGTGTACCTCGCTGAAAAGGCTTGGATCGACGTCGGTTGCCTCCCTTTCTAATAAAACTTTGTTTAGATAATCTGTTGTGAACGCAGTTGCCTCGTCCATCACTTTTTCTCCCGTAAATGATATGTTTGACGCTCGAAGTAACGACACCATGCTTCTCAGTCGTTTATGTCCTCCACCGTCGTTTTCAACAGTGTAATCGGAACTGCAGAAGAAGTGCCCATTCTCACCTTTGAAATTCTCGAAGACACCTGATCATGAAGCATGAGATTAAATTTGTACGACTTGAAATAAAATCACCTGTAGATTTCATTTATATGAACATTCTTACCTAACCTAAACAACAGAACAATTAACAATTAATTGCATGCATGTAGTCACCATCTAATACCTGAGGATATGTTACTATATCGGTGCAGTCGAAGCGCACGAAATGCTAATGCTGTAGCGTTTAGATCTGTCTGGGGGAAATTTATTGATCCCGGCCCGATGCCTTTCAATTCATTCCAGCATCTGTTCGTCAAGTGATCAGTCCGCCAGTTTTCATTGTTCAATCAATCAATGACAGATAACCGAAATGTTGGGTATTTTTGTTTGCAATGGGAAAATACCAAAACCAGACAAACACCACAGAGCCAATGCTCTGTTTCCTTTGCTCCAGGATCTTTTTTTTGCACTGATGACCCTTTTTAAAAATAGCTGAGAACAGAGTATTTCATCACCATAAAGGATTTCCATTCATTAAAATAAATTCACAGTGACACATTCATCCTCAAGGATTTCCATTCATTAAAATAAATTCACAGTTACACATTCATCCTCTTTGCTGAGAGGGATTTACCAAAAACAACATTAAACCAAAACTCTGTTTTCACCTATGAGAATTTACAGAGACATATTCATCCTCTTTCACTCAGAGGGATTCACCAAAACATTACAAAAGAAAATTACTCTGCCTCCTATGAAATTTTACAACCACTGTGTGTAAATATTTCATTTACATTCACTGCTGTGTGAAAACAAAACTTACAGGGATTTACACATTTACCTTTTCACCTGTGTGAAACAACTCATGGATTTCAACAAAACAATCCACTGGTTTTCTTCATTTACTTTTCTTCCTTCTCCTGCACTGCTGTGCAATTTTTTTTACATTACAAATCAAAAACTTTACCCTGCTGCATAAAACCCCTTTTTCATTACAAACCACAAATATTCACACACAGGAGAGTGTGCTCTCTGGTTTTCATTTGTTCGCTGCTGCGAATACAATCAACTTAAAATTTCATGACACTACAATAAAGATTTACCCGCACTGCTGTGCTCACTTCCCCTGCTCCTTTTTGCGCTGCAAAGATAGCTCTCCTTCCTCTTTGCAATTACATAATACCATTACATTTAATCCCCGTGCGTTTTTCACGTTTCTGGTGCTGCGGACTCAGATCTTTTTTTTATTCACATGTGCAATACACATTACACATTACATTTTTCAATCCCCGTGCGATAATACATTTAAAAAATATGGTCAACGTTTTTTTAAAAACATATATTAAAAAAAACTTACCCATACTCCCGCCGTAAGAAATATTAAAACCTTACCAAAACATATGACAACAATTAAACATAAGGTATGGGCGACAACGTATGGTCCACACCTCATTAAATTTTAACAGGCCCCGTATGCGTACTATGAAGACTTTAACCGGCGGACAGCTTCGTCTTCAATCGGACGGCGGAGTGAGATGCACAATGATTGGACGCATATCGGGCGGGGTGAGCTGACCCAACGTTACCTTCCGATGGGTGCCTGAGGCTGATGTCACGGCTGCGTCACTGTTGGACAGTTGTCGGCATCGGACCACACTGTCCGAAAACAGCCTCATGTCGAAGAGTGGTGCGATATCTTCCTGCCGGTTTTAAGTTTGCAGCTGGGTGGTTATCTGAGTTGCGTTGACTGCTGACCGCGCCTTAACTCCTGGCCTCCTGCGCACAGGGGAAATTATAATTTCCAACACTCCCCTTTAATTTCACCTGCTGGGCATTCAATCTTACCCAAACACTTCCTCAACTCCTTGACATGCTGTTGTTGCAAAAGAGTCTTCCTCTTAACAGAGGGATTCACCACTGTCTATGCTGAAAAGCATCTTCCTCTAAACTAGAGGGATTCTCCAAAGACAACAAATCTTCCTCTTAAGAGAGGGATTCACTAACACTGCTTCAGATGTAGTTCCCCAAACAACAAAATAGTCTTCCTCTTTAATAGAGGGATTAACCTGAAACTGTGCTTAAGAGCACCTTCCTCATGATAGAGGGATTCACCATAACAATGTGCTGAAGAACACCTTCCTCTTGACAGAGGGATACACCTGTGACTATGCTGAAAAACATCATCCTCTTGATAGAGGGATTTACCATGTGTATGCTAAAAAGCATCTTCCTCTTGATAGAGGGATTTACCATGACACTGTGCTGAAAAACACCTTCCTCTTTAACAGAGGGATTCACTAAGAACTTCACTTCCTCTCACGGAGGGATTACTGCCAAACACGGCTTTAGATGAAGTTTCAAAACAAAAACATTCATTGCACTGTTGTGCACACTCATTACCTTGTTCTTTTATGCTGCTACATATTCTCTGCTGCACTGTTGTGTCATCTTCTTTGTTGCGTCTACCCCACACTGCTGTGTCTTCACTTGCTGATGTGTTGCCGCACTTCACTTACATTTCTTTGCAAACTCTGCATTGTTGTGTATTCTTCAAAGACAGAATGCTCAATCTTTTCTGGAACAATTACTTTGTCCCACCTTACAAATTTACACTGTTGTGTGTAAACATTTCTTACATGTGCTGCTGTCCAAAAACTTCAAGCTGCTGCCTTTTCTTATGCACTGCTGTCCATACCCATAACCATAGACTCTGTCATCCCTGGGTTTTTATTTGCTGCTGCGTTGCCTCTGCAATTTGCACTGTGACTACATTTTATTTCATCATACTGCTGTGTGCCCATACACTAACTCTTTACTCTCCATTACTTGCTCATAGAGAGAAATCATCCTCACGCTATTTTGCGTTGCATTCTCCACACAACAAAACAAACAAAAAAAAAATTAACACGGGCTGCTGCGTTTTCTTTTACACCCTTGCTTCACACGATCTTAGTCTTCATTCTTTTTTTACACAATGCACTGTTGTGCAGTACCTTTCATTTTTCTGCTGCCACACATTATCATTAACCCATGTGCATTAATAATCTGCTGTCCCTGTTTCTCTTTATGCATTTCTTTGCATGCTGCATTGCATATGAAGAAAAACATTACATTCTTTTACTGCTGTGTATTGTACTCACTCTGCTGTGAGTATGTTCTCACACATGACATAGAAGGAAACTACCTTCCATTGCTATGCACTTCAAATGCATGTGCTCCATAACAAAATTCAAAATCTGCTGTTTTATATTCTATCTTCCCACTGCTGTGAGGGTCTCCATGCTTTGCATACTTTTCTTATTGCGCTGCTACACTTCACATTTGAGCGCTGCCCCTTT
>APFE031361829.1:371970-388762 GCA_000404065.3 Pinus taeda | reverse complement strand
ACTGGCAAGTCCGCTCCACCTTGGTTCATCCATTCCATAACTAAGGGAGCTAACTCCATGATATGAGGTGCTTATCCCATTGAAGGAGGAACTTATCCCTTCAATGGTGGACCTGCAAATTCTTCCATTTGCACTATAAATTCATGCATTGGGCTGGTTGTAGAGGAGGTTGAAAGCTGAAGATTCTTGAGGGTAAATGTTGTTCAAAACTAGGCTTCCTTTTTGAGCTTGTGAAAGGAGAGATCATATAACTTTCATGTCATTTGGGAAGTGAGTGAGGCTTGTCAAAGTAGAGGAGGCTCCTGCTAGACCCTGGAAAGAACTTGTGCGACATCAAGGCAAAGGTTGTAAGGTTCTTTTATTCATAAAGTTAATACAATCAAGTTTGTTTTTCTCAATAAACTGTCTCTAATGGTTTATTTTATGAGCTCCTTGATCTTCATAATGAACATGTTTTGTTATACGCAGCTATGCTTTGATGTGTGCTTGTTTGTGTATGCAGGTTATTAAAAGGGAACTGCTTGAAACATGTTTAGATAAAAGTAGATTTGCTTGTGCTCTTTGTTGCTAGATATCATTTGATATTAGGGAGATCGGTCTTGTCTGCAAGAAAGATTTATCCGGCCAACAAATTGGCGACTCCGCTGGGGACTTGTTTAGTTTGGTTTTTGATTTGTCTTTTCTTTGACTTGAGAAACTTAAGTTTTGGCTTTTGATTTTGCCTTGATGTGTGTGAGTTTGGGTACTGGTTAGATCCTGGTTGTATTTTTATTTTGAAATTTTGGAAGAGGACCGCACCCTCTGAGTTAGTTACATTGCAAACCTCTCCACACTATTACAGTGTAAGACAGAGAGACACCTCACTTGGTTCTATGAGGTGCCTATGAACCCTATCAAAAGTTTGAAAAACCTAAGATCCATCTACCCAGTTAGGTTTAGTTTTTGTCCACAGCTATTAGTATATGCCCAGACCTGCACTTGTCTTGACAAATTTTCCTTGTGAGTTAGTTTTATTTAGCATTATCATTTGAAGTGATTTTCTAAGAAGTTTTGTCTGTTGGATTGGTTTTTGCTCGGTCTTTGTAGTAGCTCAGAGATCCGAAGCCTTAGAGCCTTAGATGACCCTGGTCTGTCTGGTATTCTTGCTAAGTTTGAATAGCTTATGAAATCTATCCGTGAAGAGATCTAGATCCCATTTATCTCTTTTACAAAACTTTGATTAAACTTGATTAAAAGTTTCGAATTTCATTTTTCTATTAAAACATAATTGGATGTTTTTGATTAGTTTGTTGAGCTGAACAATTTGGGCATCTGTTACACAGTAATTTGTCACCATTGGTCACCGTCCCTGTTACCCCTGTTTCCGTACATTGGAGGATACATTCCGGGACCTGTGAGCAGTGACATAGCCTAAAAACACTTGCATTATGTTCCCCTGAGTATGTACTTCATGTTCCCTGAAGACACCTTCTGCAAATTATCCCTGAAAAGTGCCCTTTTTCCATTGGCGCAGGTACACAGTGTCTTATCCACACCAATCACTGAGATCCTCAAAAATGGGTGCGCCCATTGACGCTCTGTCCTAGAACAACACTCGTGCCAACTAAGTTTGGTAATGATTTTTGGCAAACACGCACCCATATGTTTTTTCCTTTCAGATCATGAAGTCTTTTGAGGGAAAAAATCCATCTGATAGAGGTCGAGAGTCATCATCTATCCTTGACATCTATCCTCAGTAGCTTTTCTCAGATAATGTCGATCCACAATGGGCGTCCTGGTGCATTGAATCTTCCTCCCTTCTCCATTTATAAAAGTCTGTCCTCATGCATTAGACAAGGGAGTTCTGGAGTAATGTTAGTTGTGATTATGCTTGCCTGGAGTGATAGTAAGAGTCTTGAAGCATAGGGAGGTTATGCTGCCGGAATCCTGAGAGAGAGAAGGTCTATTGCAAGGCATACGTAGCTGCTCGCCCAGCCAGAGAATAGGTTCAACGTCAGAACCTTGGTTGTATCTTTCTCTGCCTAGTATTCATTAATAAACGACTGCTATTATGGTTCCAATCTCATTGCCTATTATGATGTTTGATTTATTTCCTTTCTGACTAAAATATAGTTGTACTTTGGTGGATTTTATGCTTGTAGTTGTCTCGGTCTTTGCATGTGCAGGTGTCCGTTCGCGAGGATCGCTAGGATTGTGACCTGCTGAAGCGAGGGAGCCGGAGGGTCAACTCTACTTCGACATTTGTGTTGGATTCCAGGTTGGTCTTCGTAATCCACCTTTTAGTATACAACTAGGAACTTGCATAGCAGCGTGAATTGATTGTTGCTAGACCCATTTTGGGCTAGTGGGATCGCCTCCGTCCGCAGAGGGGATTTACCTGTTTAACAATACTAATAGTAGAAATTACACTTTTTATAAGAAAATAAGGACAAAATGACGCTTGCAAAGGAAAAAGCGACAAAAGCAAAATCAAAAGCGTTAGTTGAGAAACTTACCTAGAAAAGTGGTGCAAACAGAATCCAAATCTCCTTGTGCTCATGAGAATGAATATATCTCGAAAGATGAGTGTTATAATGAGCTTTATGATGGGTTTCTTATGTAGGTGAGAACTGTAAGATTAGAGTTATGGTTTTAGATATACATGCCTAAAATCAAGGAGCCACTCCTAGATGACTGACACATGTCAAATGATGAATTAGAAATACATTTCACACTATTAATTAGAAGTGCACACTTCCTTTTTTATAATAATGCGTAATTGGTTAACTTAGGAATTGTGCAACTCACTAGCTCAAGGGACTACACAATTCACTGAGATAAAGAGTTTCACAATTTTCTTTCTTAGTTGATTGTGTATTTTACAACCACATAGGGTTGTGCAGTTTTCTCTCATAGATGATTGCACAGTTTCCTGACTCAAGGGATTATGCAGTTCACTCCGGCAAGGGGTTGTGCAATTCACTATGACAAAGGATTGTAAAATTCGTCTAAGCAAAACATGCAATCAGTTTCAATCAAGGAAATATTTAGCTTGTGTTCACAACAAGTGCTTTGTCTATGTTCAGAAGTTAAGAAACTGTTATCAACAATGACCAACTATCATTGAGAATTGCCCAATAGTTGTTAAAGGGAAAGCACAATTAATACATCACAAGATTAATATGAAAAAATGAGTCATTGCAACACTTAGTAAAGAAAGAAGAAAACTTGACATAGGTTGAAATGACAATTGTTATATTTGAAAGGAGGCTCCATAATTAAAGCATGGGAAAATTTTTGGAGGGGGTGTGTAGCAACTACAACAGCTCCTCCACTACTTGAAACTTGTAGTCCCTTTCAAGGATGATGTGATAGATGGAAGATGATATCAATAAAGTTCCATAAATGGGAACATATTTTATGAAGTATGAAAGTATGTTCTATACAACCTTTCTACCAAGGGTAACCACTTGACCCATTGTGACTATTTATCATATGAAAATCAATGAATATATATTTCTAAAAAAGTATTCAATATCTCAGTATTCCCATTTGATTAAGGACAATAAGAAGAGTTGTAAGCTAATTGAGTACCTAAACAAGAAAACAATTTAGTACAAAAATTTCAATTGAATATTAGATATCTACCAGTTATAGTAATATTTAGAATTCCATGTAGCATTTGGATTGTTTCCATGAATTCTATCTCCATTATACATTCTTGAAAATATAAAAAAGGAATAAAAAATTGGTATACTTTGTTAGTCTATAAGTTGATGCGCCTCCAAATTAAACACAAATTAAGGCCCATCTAACATTTCTTTGGTACATGAAGGCTATATTAAAACTCTCCTTCTACACTTAATAATGTTTTTTTAGCTTTAATATGTTCTTAGGAAGGTTTAGAGATAATGCATATTATGTGCCTAATATTATTTATTTTTGTAGAATATTGTGAGAATATTGGGCAAATTAAGAAGATTTAAAAGAGGAGATAATCTAGGGACTTTCTCCCTACAGAGGAGGATCAATATTTGATAATAAATGAACAAACTACCACAAAATTATTGACAAATTCTGGAGCTCCAGTGATTGAGAAAATTTAGCAATGTGTTCTATGTCATTTAATGCAAATTCCTCGTGTTGGGAACTAGATCCACTATTTAAGGGATTTTGGAGGGAAAATATTCCTCCTTTCAAGGAGAATGCTTCCCCATCAATTTGTATAACTATTAATTCTAATTTACCTCTAAAGGCATGTATTTCTTAGTCTTCTTCTGGAGAAACCTTGTTCTTTGGAAGCTCCACTTTCATTTCTAGCAAGGATGTACTTGGATTGATTCAAATAATCATGTTTGGCGCCATTTTTAGCTTCTAAAGCTTGGTATCCTTAACAGGACTCTGAGTGTCCTTGGGACTGGCCATCCCAAGAGCCTCATATCCCTTTTGCATAATTTTCTTTTCTTCTTTTCACTTCTTATTCACATGCATCTATTATTCTTATTTTTCCTATTTCTACATTTAGTATTGATGCTTCTTTTGTTGTAGGAATGGGTTAAATGATTGGAGTAATTTATTTTATAGGTTATTTACAGACTCAAAATAATAATGCATCCTTGTAATATATTTTAAAACTCATATTCATCATTGAACTACTTTGATTGGTTTACTAGTTCACAAATTTAGAATTCTGGAAGTCCCTTGTAGCAAAATAGTAGTAAGTTTCTGCTATTTTTTAGAACATGTTAATGAGCTTCATTTGAGGTTGCTCCGCTTTTATTGATTCCTAAAAACATTCAATTTAATAACAAAATTTACCCTATATGATTTTCACTTGATTAGGTCAGGCATTTGGTAGGTTAACTATGCCACTAATTCTTGAATTTCCAATTTTTAGAGCAGTAAATTTCTGCTACTTTTTGGCACGTGTTAATAGGGGTATTTGGAGTGATTCCACTTGGAATGGAATCCTAAGACATCCTAATTAATAACACAAATTTTCACATCCCATTTTAATTTGATTTAATTTGGAATTTGGCAAGTTAGCTCCTCATGTAGCAATACAGGACCTCTTGTAGCAACCCCCTATGGCACTATTGTGGCACTCTTGTAGCACTATTGTAGCATGTGTAAACTTGACCATATTTTCTCCGAAAGCTTTTTTTTCCCCTTAGGATTGAATAATTATCCCTAGGTTTTAAATCCATGATTGGGGAAGGCCAAAGACCACTTATGATTTTCCTTTTTACCCATGCAACACATCTCAACAATTTGGGTCAATGGACAAATTTATGAATTGGATAGCACAATAGTGATTTCCTTGATTACCACATGAAGTATATAATTAACTCTATCAATGGATATAACCTCTTTGGAATTCAATGATTGATTACATTCTCTTTCGTTCATGCATGTCAAATTAGTTTACTTTCTTTCTTCTTAAGTTAAGAGTAGGTTCCCTTTTCAATGCAACTTTCACATCTTGCAATTAGGTTAGTGTTCGATTTCATGATATTTGATTCATTGCATTAGATCAATGAAAGAAGAAAACATTGCATGATGTACATATATTTCAAACACCTATTAAGTTTGTATGAACCTGAGGTTGATAATTTAAGTTAGTAGCCTTGGGAAAACTCCAACATTTGTTTTGCAATACTAGGGCTCACCACTTTCTGGCGCCGTTTCCAGGAAGGTGTCAAAGTATGCATTGTTTTCTTGCATAGTTGATTCATTTTTTTTTACTTTTTGTTAAAAAAATCATTAGCCGTATTTCATTTCAAATACATAAAAATTGGATTGCATTAGCATTCTTATTAAAAAAAAACAAAATGTCTCCAACATCAAACCCCCCCCCTCCCCCACTTGATCACATGGTGCGGTAAGAGCCACATAACAATCAACTTTTGTATATAGAAGAAGAAGAGGTGATAGAGAATGTAGGATAAACGGATGGAGATGACGAGAATGAGGAAGATCCTCTTGGATTTCCCATTCAAGATACTGATAGTGGTGTTCATATGAAGGAACTCCCTGCATCCTTCCCTCCCAACTCAGAGGATCCAGAAACCTTTCTCTTTGAACTTGAAATCCTTTGTAGATCTTATGGTTACTTGCTAAACACTCAAAATTGATATTGTTTCCAAAAACATTGAAGGGTAGAGCTCTTAAATAGTTTATGCGTTTAAGGACTAATTCAATAAGATCATGGAATGATAGGAAAAATATATTTCCAGAAAATATAAAGATCGTGAACTTAAAGCCGAAATCTTTAGAATGACTCAAAAAGAAGATAAGCGCCTTGAGGATCTAATAGGGAGGTTCATGTATAATGTTAAGAGGGAAAAATTACATCATTTAGGATCTGACACACTAAAAACCCTCTTACTTAGAACAATTAGGGATGATTTGATTGATTTCCTTGATTTCATGAGTAGAGGTGATGTATAACAATTATCATTTGAAGAAATTTATGAAACATGCAAACACATATCAAGATGAAAGGCAAGAGTAAGTAAACCAACATCAATATCGGTAAGTCAAGCTAAACTTGGAAATTTGTTTGATGACTTTAAAACAAAAATTCTTAGAAATATAAGCGAACAAGTAGAAATGTTAAAAATGAAATACGAGAGAAAAAAAGATGTTGATATTTGTGTTTTCCATGTAGAAACACATGTTATTAAATATTTCCCATCAATACCAAGGTTGAAGGAAGTTTAACAAGAGGACGATGGAGCAAGTCAATCACCAAAGTAGCTATGCTATGTATCTTGAATAAGACTATGGAAACCTAGTCAACCTAGAATGATGTAAGAACCTAATTCATAATTTCAAGGTCACACACACCCCTATCAAAGTAATTGGTACACACACTTTCCTTGGCAACCTTATCCATCCCAACCCAAAAACCAATCTTAGCAACAATATTGGAAGGAAACTTATGGTAGAAATCCACAATATCCTCAATATTGTCCTCAATATCCTCCATAAAAAACTCCATGCTATCCCTACCATCCACCTCCACCACAACCAATGTAATGCTTCCATTATCGACAATCTTTCACAATGGAATACATCTATTTGTCATAAGTGGGATACTTCCAGACTATGTCTAACAGTTTCCCATTATGATATGTGACTGGATGCCCCTGTTGAGTAAGGACTTCCCCAGTACCATAGCCAGAGGCATCTGTCTCGATCTCAAATGACTCTTGCAAGTCTGCTAAAGTGAGGACTGGTGCAAAGCAGAGGTGATGTTTCAACTCTGTGAATGTCTTCTTTTGAGATTCAGACCAAAATAATTATGCTTTCTCTCCTTCCTTGGTGACTTGGCTCAACGGCTAAGTGATATGAGAGAATCCTAACATGAACCTGCGGTAGAAATTGGTAAGACCCATAAAGCTGCGGAGCTCTCTAAGAGTGATTAGGGTTGGGCAATCCCGAATGGCTTGGATCTTTGTTGGATCCACATGCACCCCCCATTCATCAATAATGTATCCCTGATACTGAACTTGGGTCATGCCAAAAGTGCATTTCTCTAAATTGGCACACATCTTGTGTTGTCGCAGTGTTTGAAGAACATGTTGGATGTGGTGGAGGTGCTCTTACTAACACTAGCTAAAGAGCAAGATGTCATCCAAGTATACAACTACAAACAAGTTGGTGAATGGCCATAAGATGTCATCCATCGACCTCATGAAGGTTTTAGGGACATTTGTCAACCCAAAAGGCATAACCAACAATTTAAAAAGGGCCTCCTTGGCTTACAAGGCAGTCTTTGACACATCAGAGGGCTCGATTGGTACCTGGTGATATCTAGACTTCAAGCCTATCTTGCTAAAATATTCCCCCCCCTTGAATTGGCCAATAAGGTCATCAATCCATGGGATCGGGTACCTATTCTAGACAGTGATCTTGTTCAACGCCCAATAGTAAATACAGAGTCTCCAAGTCCCATCCTTCTTTTGTACCAACACGATCTAGCTTCCACAGGGTGATGAACTCAGTTGGATGCGAGATTTCTACAGCAACTCATGAATCCGCCTCTTGATTTCGTCTTTCTCTAGAACAGAGCACTGATAGATTGGTCCATTGGGCAATGACGTACCTAGGGATATATTGATGAAGTGCTTGACCTGACAATGAAGAGGCACCCCTGTGGCGAAGGTGAAGATCTCCTCGTACTCCTCCACGACCTTTTCCATATGTTGTTGTCATGTGGAGGGGCCTTATCTGGAGGTCATGGCCATCATCTTCTTCTTTCCCTGAGGGTGTATCATCAAGAAAACAAATTTCTCGGTTTTGGAAATGAGCTTACTCCATTTTTTTGCAATAACCAAAGAGATGGCGGTAGGCGGTACTACCTCCGGTATCCTGTACAACTTATTTCTCAAAGTAACAATAGCAGCGTGAGGCCTTGACTCATACATAGCATGTCACTTCCACAAGTATGGTTGCCCTAATAATACATCACAAACATCAAGGCGAGCAACGTCACACAATACCTCATCCGTGAATGGCTTGATGTTGTATGGGAGGTGGCACTAGTGGCTCACGTGAAGATCCCATCCTTGGTGAAGCTACCCGACGGTGTACGTTTGTGGGTGTATTGTGGTTGGTAATGCTAGCCACTTCACGACCTATGTTGAAATGAGGTTCTTTTGGCTCCCACTGTTGACAATGAACTGCAGTAGGGAGCCATTTACCCACATCTAGGAGTGGAAGAGGCACTCCTCCTCCTCTTGATCTTCAAGTTCCTCCTTATGTATCTTCGTGGTGGAAACGATGAAATTGGTCACCACATTGATAATATTCTTCCCTTTATCATTCCCCTTGTTAGGATCTGACTTAGCTTGGCCACCAGTGACTGCCTGCCCTGACATTGACTTCTGTTGTGAGTGGAGCTCTTATGGAACTCACGCCACTTTCTCGTGTCCTTCTTCGACTTCCCAGTGTTGTTCTTTGCTTTCGGTTTTGGAGGGTTGCCCTGGGCCGCCCTGGCTTGGATTTTTCCTCTATTTTGTAGTTTGTGGGGGCCTTTTCCCTGCTTCGGATTCGTAGATCCAAAGTCTCGCTTCTTCTATTTAAACTTGTGTTAGATATTGACAACATATTGGTATGTCATTCTGAGCAAGGAGATGTTCAGGAACTCCATCTCGTGCCATGGTACTTGAGTAGAAAATGTTTCTCAGAGTCCTTGATACCCAACTTCGTGTGAAGGGTATGAAAAAAATTGGTAAACGTTGGCACATCTCAGTCCCTTCCCTGTCGCAACGTTGGCCACTTAATGTATTTATTCTCATAGCTCCCGACAAGGTAGTGCTGCTCCTTGATGGCATCCTGGAACAAATTCCAGGTGGGTGTGGCTGGAAAACTTTAGGTCTTACTTTCATCCTTCTGCTCACAATACGTTTCCCACTAGTCCTTGATGTGGGAGCGGCTTTGAGAAGAGAAAAAGTAATCTTTTCTAGGCTAGAAACTTTTTGCAGAGAAAAATATTCTTCTAGCAGATTTAACCATTTATCTACGGTATCTGCATCTGTTTGGCACTCAAATATCGGAATTTCAAAGCTTACGTGTACCTTAAATGCAGTGGAGCATCCATAGTGGTTGTTGGATGTGGATGCGTTGTTGGTGGGAAACTGTTGAAGGATCTGGGAAAATTTATCCATCATCACATTTTTTGTTTCTCGAGGGCCTCCAAAACCAATATTTTTATAGGATATCCTACCCCCTCCTTTCTTTTCTTCCCCCATGGGTGATCGTTGGGGTTGCGAGGTTGATCTTGCAAAGTTTCAACTAGATTGAACCCTAACTTCTTATATCTCGACCTCATTGGGGACATGCAAAGAAAAGAAGAGAAGGAGTAGACCGCTCTAATGCCACTAATCTAGATTTAAACAGAAACACAAAAAATTACAAACATAACTATAAATAAAAGTATGTAGTAGAAAGAACACTTGATTTTATTCATATAAAATATTGAAATATTATTACAAACTGAATGGAAATAAGACTAGCTCAGGTGATGGTAGCTTATCTCTGATAAGAGATGTCGCGGCTACATGCCTCTGAACTGTGTTACAATGAGGCTCAAATGCCTATTTATTATTAAGAAACACTGGAAAACCCTAAACATCCAAAAGCCTGACCCTAGGAGATCAAGCCGAAAACTATAGGCCCCATTTGGGTAAATTGGTACATAAACTTCCGGGGGTCGTAACTTTGGCATACGATCTTCGTTTGACGTGCACAATGCCTTGTTAGAAATATCTATCTGGTGACTACAACTTTATATTGACCAACATCAATGTGTGACCCATATTGGTCCCATTTTTCCCCAAAAAATGTTGTTTAGAGCCTCAAAACAGCTCCGGAAATGTTTAGGACCCGAAAAACTGCCAAAAATAGTAAATTGTGCTACAAATAAGGAAACTGAAAAGCTGAAAGAAACAATGGTGGGGGTCCAAGTGGAATAGGCAAGTGGCCACCAATATCCACCCAAATCATTCCTCCCCCCTTAGGAAGAAATGGTCCACATTTCATTGAGTTCCTCCATGAGATGAGGAAACCTCTGTTGAACTTGGTCCCTAGTCAGCCACATGTCGTGGTGAAGGAGTTGGACTACTTTGATAACTCAATATAGTTGGATCCTTTACTGTCAGGTGGTCTTGATTTGTTTTTCCATGATCCGATCAATTGTATCTTGTTCCATGAAATCTAGATTTAACTTTGCAGGTGTGAGTTGTCTTTCAATGTCTGTTGTGTCCAACAATGGTGGTAAATCTAGTTGAAGGCGGTCCACATTGAACGTTGGGTGTAGCCCAAGGAATGGGGGAATGCTGAGCTCAAATGCATTATCTCCCACAACCTTGGTAATAGCGTAAATATCATACCAGAGTGGTATGAGTTTCTGATAGGATCTGGTAAGGCATTCCTTCTGCAAATGAAACCAGCCTTTGTCGCCTACCTAAAATTTGTGTGGTACCCAATGTTGATCATGTTGTTGCTCGTACTTAGCATTTTATTTCTCTAGAATTTCATGGACCTGCTAGTGGATATGTTGGATGTGCTCAATGAAGTTGTTTTCATTATCGGCTTCAGACATGACATGATCCGAATCTGCTTGAGTAGCTACAAATGGCATGGCCACATCGATGGGACATAGTGGCTAGAATCCCAAGCCCACTTGAAAAGGGCTCTGGCCATTCGAGCTTTGGAGAGCCCGGTTATAGCTGTGATTGACATAGGGGAGGCTTTCATCCTATGCGCATGGATTCTTTGAGTTGTACATGGGTAGAATGTGTACAATCATCCTGTTGATGACCTCTATCTATCCATTAGTTTGGGGATGGAAAGTTGTGGACTTAGTGAGCTTGGTGTCCACAATTAACCAAATACTTGACCAAAATGTATTGAGGAACGTACTATCCCTATATGAGATGATAGACTCTGGGATCCCAAAGTGTACTCACAATCGTTCAAGGAAGAGTTTGACAATGGATTTTGCTATGATATTGTTATTGAAGGCCACTATAATGGCCATCTTCGAGAATATGTCGACGACCACAAAAATACAGTCGTTGCATGCTTATTAGAAGGAAGGCCCGACATGTAATCCATCGAGATGGCTTCCCAAGGTCAACTAGGGGTAGGAAGCAGAGTATAGAAGCCTTGCTTCTTGATGGTCGGTTTGGCAATGGCAGAGGCGGTGTACAACTTGATGTACTTCCCGAAATCCTCTCGAAGATTCAGCCAATAGAAATACTTCTACACTACCGCCACCAGTTTCTCGACCTCAAAATGCCTAGCGACCCAACTGTCGTGTGCTTCCCAAATCATCATGGCACGCTTGCTTAAAGGAACACAAAGGTGTCCCAGGTGGCATAACAGGGAATCCTGGAGGAGAAAATATGGAAATTGTTGATCCCCTAAGAGCGTCTGATATGTGTGGCAGAAACCTCAGTTGCTTTTATAGATAAGTGGCCAATCAGAAGTCTCATTCCCACAAGAGTTGAGCACATTGGCTAACACCATGATCTGTGGTCGGCTGAGGCAGTCTACAACATTATCGGTTCTTCCATTCTAATAATAGATATTCAAATGGAATTGTTGCACGTATGTGCACCACTTATGATGGAAATCATTCAACAATTTCCCTTGCATCTGTATGAACTGCAAGGATCGGTGGTTTGTGTGGATAACTATTTCCTTCCCCAAAATTTAATGCTTCCATTTTTGGCAATCCTGCTCAATGGAATATGTCTCTTTTTCATAAGTGGGATACTTCTAGATTGTGTCTGATAGTTTGTCAATATGATATGCGACCAAAAGCCCCTGCTGAGTAAGGACTACCCCAATAGCATAGTCAGAGGCATTTGTCTCAATCTCAAATGGCTCTTGCAAGTCTGGTAAGGTGAGCACTGGTGCAGAACAGAAGCGATGTTTCAAATATGTGAATGCCTTCTTTCAAGATTCAGACCAAAATAATTATGCTTTCTCTCCTCCCTTGGTGACTTGACTCAAGGGCCAAGTGATATGAGAGAATCCTAACAAGAACCTACAGTAGAAATTGGCAAGACCAAGAAATATGCAGAGATCTGTCAGAGTGGTTAGGGCTGCCCTATCCCGAATGACATGGATATTGGCGGGATCCACATGCACCCCCCATTCATCAATTATGTATCCTTGATACTGAACCTGGGTCATTCCAAAATTGCATTTCTCTAAATTGGCACACAAATTGTGTTTTCACAGTGTTTGAATAACTTGTCGGATGTGGTGGAGGTGCTCTTCCCAAGACTAGCTGAAGATCAGGATGTCATCCAAGTATACCACTACAAATGAGTTGGTGAATGGTCGCAAGATTTCATCCATCAACCTCATGAAGGTTGCAGGAGAATTCATCAACCCGAAAGTCATAACCAACCATTCGAGAAGGCCCTCCTTGGCTTTGAAGGTAGTCTTCCACACATCGGAGGGATTGATTGGTAGCTGGTGATATGCAGACTTCAATTCGATTTTTCTAAAATATTACCCCCCGCCCCCCCCCCCCCTTGAATTGGTCGAGAAGGTCATCAATCCATGGGATCGGGTACCTATTCTAGACAGTGATCTTGTTCAGTGCCCGATAGTCAATACAGAGTCTCCTAGTCCCATTCTTCTTTTGTAATAACACAATCAGGCTCCCACAGAGCGATAAACTCAACCAGATGTGACCTTTATACAACAGGTCTTGAATCCGCCTCTTGATTTCGTCGTTCTTTAGAACAGAGCAACGATAGATTGGTCCATTGGGCAACGATGCACCTAGGGTCAGATCGATGGAGTTCTTGACTTGACAGTGAAGAGGCACCCTTGTGGGGGAGGTGGAGATCTCCTCGTACTCCTCCACAACCTTTTCCATCTATTGTTGTCGTGCAAAGGGGGCCTATCTGGAGGTTTTGGCCACCGTCTTCTTCTTTCGCTAAGGGCATATCATAAAGAAAACAAATTTCTTGGTTTTGGAAATGAGCATACTCCATTGTTTTGCAATAACCATATAGATGGCGGTAGGCGGTACTACCTCCGGTATCGTGTACAACTTATTTCCCAAAGTAACAATAATAGTGCGAGGCCTTAACTCATACACATCATGTTGCTTCCACAAGTATGGTTGCCCTAATAATACATCACAAACATCAAGGGGATCAATGTCATACAATACCTCATCCGTGAAGGGCTTGATGCTGTATGGGAGGCAGCACTGGTGGCTCACGTGAAGATCCCATCCTTGGTTAAGCCACCCGATGGTGTACGGTTGTGGGTGTTCTGTGGTCGGTAAGCCTAGCTGCTTTATGACCTCTTCCGAAATGGGGCTCTTTTGGCGACTGCTGTTGACAATGAATTGTAGTGGGGATCTCTTTACCCACATCTGGGAGTGGAATAGGTGCTCCTCCTCCTCTTGATATTTAGGCTCCTCCTTCTGGATCTTCATGGTAGCTATGATGGCATTGGGCCCCGCATCGATAATATTCTTCCCTTTTTCATTCCCCTAGTCGGGTTCTGACTCAGAGTCAGAACATGCATCTGATTATGAAGCCTTCAGCTTAGCCATCAGTCACTGATTAGCGTGACACTCACTTGTGTTGTGAGTGGAGCACTTATGGAACTCACACCACTTTCTCATGTCCTTCGACTTCGTGGTGTTGTTCTTTGCTTGCAACTTTGGCGGGTTGTCCTAGGCCACACCTCCTTGGGTTTGTCCTTTGTTTTGTAGTTTGGGGGCACCTTTCCCCTGCTTCAGATTCAAAAATTCAAAGTCTTGCTTCCTTTGTTTAAACTTTTTCTCGATGTTGACAATGTATTAGTATGCTGTGTTGATCGAGGAGATTTCCAAGTACTTGATCTTGTCCTCGATGTACCTATGTAGGTAGCCATGGTACCTTTGTAACAAATTTTTCTCAGAATCCTTGATACCGAACTTCGTGCGAAGGGCATGAAAAACATTGGTAATCTTTAGCATATCTTAGTCCCTTCCCTTCCGCAAGATTGTCCACTTTATGTATTTATCATCATAGCTCCCGACAACGTAGTACTGCTCCTTGATGGCATCCCAGAATGAATTTGAAGTGGCTATGATAGAAAAAAGTGAGGTCATACTTTCATCCTTCTGCTCACAGTGGGTTTCCCACAAGTCCTTGACGTGGGGTTGGCTTTAAGAAGAAGAAAAGTAATATTTTATGGGATGGAAAAATCGTGAACAGAAAAATATCCTTCTATCACATTTAACCATTTATCTACCGCATCTACATCTATTTGGCCCTCAAATATGGTAATGCCAAATTTTACTTGTACCTTAAAAGGAGTGGAGCCACCAAAGTGGCTGTTGGATGTGGATGCGTCGTTGGTGGGGAATCATTGAGAGATCTGGGCAAAGTTATCCATCGTCGCATTCCTTTGTTTCTCGAGGACCTCCTCGACCAATATTTTGATAGTATCTCCTTCCCCATCATCTTTCTTTTCTTCCCCCCTCCTCGACCAAAATTTTGATAGTATCTCCTTCCCCATCATCTTTCTTTTCTTCCCCCATGGGCGACCGTCATAGTTTGGGAGGTTGATCTTGGAAAGGTTCAACCAGATCAATCCCTAACTCCTTATATGTTGACCTCGTTGGGGACATGCAAAGAAAAATAGAGAAAGAGCAGATTGCTCTGATACCATTGATCCAAATTTAAATAGGAACACAAAAAATTACAAATATAACCATAAATACAAATATGCAGTAAAAAGAACACTTCATTTCTTTAATATCAAATATTGAAATATGCTTATAAATAGAATGGAAATAGGACCGGCTTGGGCAATGGTAGCTTATCTCTGAGAAGAGATGTGGCAGCTACATGCCTCTAAAATTTGTTACAATGAGGCTTAAAGGCCTATTTATTATTGAGAAACAATGGAAAACTCTAAACATCCAAGAACCTAACCCTAAGAGATGAAGTGCTAAACTATGTGCCCCATTTGGGTAAATTTTGCACAACAACTTCTCGGGGTCGTAACGTTGGCATACGATCTCCTTTTGACACGCAAAATACCTCATTAGAAATATCTATCCAATGAATACAACTTTTGATTGACCAACATTAGACAATGTCCCATGTTGGTCCTAGTTTTCCCAAAAAACATCGTTTAGGGCCTCAAAACGGCTCCAAAATTTTAGGACCGGAAAAACTACCAAAAATAGTAAATTGTGCTACAAATAAGGAAACATAAAAACTAAAAGAAACAATGGTAGGGGTCCAATTTGAATAGGCAGGTGGCCACTAATATCCACCTGGATGAGGTCGATATTTTCATTTTGAGTGAAAAATGTTTCCTCTTTGAGACTCTCGTCACCCCTGTTGTCTTAAATAGATGTGAAGATTGGAGTTGCATTATATCCAAAGAGTTGTGGAGAAAGATTGAGATGATTGAAAATTAATTCATAACCTACAACCTCAAGATCAAGGGAAATACTCCCTATCCTATCCTCTTGCTCAAAGCTGGTCTGTCTCCCATTGAAAGTACGACTATGTTTAGATATATGATGTGTAAGAAGAATCTTTACAACTTGGAATCCAAGAGGCTGCCAAAAATTGCTTCTAACTTTAGTCAAAACCCTCACCTTCGCCTCAACCATTGGTGGCATAAGGATGCCTAGTCTTGGCTCAACCATTGGGGGATTAAGGAGGATATCATCATGGGAAGCAAGGATAGTGTCAAAGATAAAATTGCCTTCAATTTGAAGGACAAATTGTGGGATGATAAGGAGTTGGAGGGTAAAATGAAGCTAAGATACTATAAGCAGGTGATCAACCCCACTGTTGATAACCAAAATTATCTCTCTACATTAACAAACACTAAGAAAAAAATGAACATCGCTATGATAAGAACTAATTCTCATGAGCTTCGAAGTGAAACCAGGCGGTGGTCTACTCCCAAGGCTCCCTCATACGATAAAATCTGACAGATTTGTGATACTCAGAGTGTGGAAGAGGAAAAACACTTCCTTTAGGCTGCTCAACTCTTACTCACATTCACTCTTAATTCCCTGATATCTGCCACACTTCCAATCTTCTTGACTTATTAAGTTAGCCCAACTATAGCAATTTTGGAGCGATTCTTTCCCTTTGTTTTTATCATAGAAACAAGATTTTGAAGAATCACAATTAGATTCTTTTTCTTTTCTTGAGGTATGACAGATCACATTGGTATTAATAGATGTTAATCATCATCATCATCATCATCACTAGTTAATAAAAAAAATATTATAACTATAATAATTACAATT
>APFE031361829.1:359152-369399 GCA_000404065.3 Pinus taeda | reverse complement strand
CTCCAGATGGTTCATGCATCCCTATGATAGAGGAATTTATCCCATCAAGAGAGGAACTACCCCATCCAAAAGAGGGAGTATCCCATTGATGTTGGACCTGAATAACTTCCTCTAGAACACTATAAATACAGGCATTGGGCCAGAGGAGGGGAGGTTGAAAGCTGGACATTCCAAAGGGTAGATGCTGCTGGAATTAGGACTTCCTTGTAGAAGCTTGTGAGGAGAGATTCCCATCCTTTCTTGTTTCATTTGGAAGTGGGTGAGCTTATCAAAGTAAAGAAAAACTCTTGCTGGACCCTGGGAGGAACTTGCACAACACCAAGGCTCAGGTTGTAATGGTTTCTTTTGTTTCCTATTAATACAAATAAGTCCATTCTTCTCAACAATTTGTTATTAATGAGTTGTTTCATATACTCCTTGGTCTATATGTTGAATATGTTTTATTTTATGGGATATTCAAGTGCTATGTAATTGTTTGATTGTTAGTGAATGCAGGTTTCGAAGTGAAGGAGGAGCTCATCAGGATCGACGAGGCTGGACTACTACAACAGCGTTGGACTACAGGTAGGATCTAAAACACTTGATTTCTCGTGTGATAAATGCATGTTTAGAGAAGGATTGCTCTTAATTGTCTTGTTTGTCACTAGAAAGTCTTAGGCTTCTAGGGAGGTTGGTTTTGTCCGCAAGATTAACTCTTTCCACATGACAGATACCCTACCATTTATTGTTGGAAAGAGTTGTGTGAAAGCATAGACCCAGATTTCACCATAGTGAAGTGGATGCTATTGTGAGTCACTAAAACTCTTTCATAATACAGGCACATGCTAAGTCTTGAAGTAGGCCTAAGAGGTGGAAACATTTTTAAGGCTTTTATTTTTTCTAGATTTATGTGAAGTTTTGCGTTATCACCTAGAAGTTCCTCGTTATATCTCTTCAGAAGCTCGTAGTCCATTTCATCTTACTTCAACTTCATCCTGAAAAAAAATCATAACATTAACTTAACATGTAACAACAACTAATAAAGAAATTTTTAATGCAATAGGATCTCCATCAAAAGAAAAGAAAATTGAATTATAAAATTTCTAAACATTTAATATCCAAGTCACTCTTCAAAGTTATAGGAAAAATTATGTAGTTGTTGATTCCAAAAAGGGAATTTCCATAATAATGTTGACATGAAAATTACAATGAATCAGTGAAGGACATGAGTTAACCTTGCTCGTTTATTTTGGAGCCACACTTAAACTTGTCGAGGACGAAGATTCAACTGTAAGCCTGGTGCTTGCTTTTTCTTTCCTGGAAGAAGAAGAAGTTTGTAATACCCCCTCCCAGGCTTACCCAAAGTACCTATATCAATCGGGTAAACATGAGGAGAGATGCTACTATGATCAGATTCGACCTCCTATGTCACCTTAAGGAAGTGGAATCGATGAAACATCGCATACAATCATCCAACATCATCAACAAAACCCTCAGGAGACAAGCTAGCCACTTAGACAACCTGTCCTTGGGTCCCACTGCTATTATTCAGCTCTTATTCCATAGTTTCTCTCATGCTATGGGCAAAGGAGCAACCAGAAACACAAATTTTCTCTCACAAGCCTACTTGTTAACGATTGAGGAACAAAATTGCTAGTTTTGTGCCAAAAACCACGGGATTTAAGCCACTTTTCTAGCCAAGATTCTTGGCCTCTGCCCAATTTTTTTTTTTTTAACTTCAAGAATTCATTAAAAACATTATAAAAATGTTGATCAATAAAAAATCACCCTCAACACTAGGCCTGAACATCCCCAACTGGGATTGACATTCGGTCAAACAATTGTCATCAATGCAACCTATAGGTCTAGGATACAAGACATAGCATAAACGGGTGAAACAACTTATGAAAAATAACCAAAAGGATCACCTCCCTCACCATTGAACTAATACATCATCAATTAGGTCTTCCATCCATTCATTTAACAATTACAAGTAAATATACGAAATAACTATGACATAAACGGGTCATTCAACAATGCTTATAACCGACATAAAACCATATAAATATCAGAGATATGAGCCATTAAATCCACATAGAAATCAGTGAAAAAGTAAGACAACTTATCTTTTATTAATCATAGGCAATTCAACCAGGTTCGGTACTTCCACGTACCACCCAGCCATAGACATGGCTGAACCAAATCTCTCTTTCAGGTAGTCAACCCTATGCCATATTCCAAGCATGGGTGTGGGATATCATAGAAAAACTAATCTAAGGACAACCGAGGGAATCTAGAGGTTAAATCACCTCCACCCTCTTCAAATTATGATCACACCAAAACCGGTGCTATGATCACAATCGAGCAGAACTTGGAAGGCCATCTAGAATCCATCACTATCCTTGAGGAATTTTTTGTCTCCTTCTTTATCAAGCTTTACCGCAATCTAATATTGGATCACTAGGTCCTAAACTGAGACCAGCCTCTCAGGATTTACCGCAATGTAAACTTGGACCACTAGGCCTTAAACCGAGAATTCTCCCTTAGGCTTTACCGTGTATCCCGTAAAAATCGGTCAAGGGATTCCTAGGTCTTCATGAATGACCCTTGGGACCACCTTTGCCCCAAATTTTGAAATCCATTTGGAAAACAAAAGCTCAAAAGCCAAAATAAACATACCAACATACCGTGTCATCCAAAAAGGGCTAGGCTAGGTTGAAATCCACTGTCATAACCCAGTAAAACCATGCCTCCAACAGAAAGAGAACCATAAACCAACATGCAGAGCCATGCATGTCCAAACTAGTTAGGAAATCACCCATGCAAAAGGTTACCTGCAAGTATTCCTGATGAATTTGTTTCATCTTGCTTTCTTGTCCTTGATCCTTGCTTTCTTTTCCTTTTCTTTGCTTGGTTTTCCTTTCCTTGCTCCAAACTAGATTGTTCTAAGAAAACTCTAAGTGACCAAGAGTGAGAGAGAGAGAGAGAATAATGAGAGAGCTCCATGCTTGAACTAACAAAAGCCCTGAACTGGTCTGCATAAGCCATTTTATGTATGAGGCCTCTAATTTCTTCATTTTCAATTACTTTCCTTCAATTTGCTTTTCTCCTAATTTCCTTTATTTTCATATATAAATGTGCCAAAAATGCCTTTTTCCTTTTAATGCCTTTGCCTTAGCCTTTGGAAATTTTCCTTAGCCAAAACACACATCCAATGATGCAAACTAGGACATATTTTCCCAACATTTAGCTTGTAATACGTGTCCCTTACCCGTTGTCTTATTTTTCCTTTATGAAATTTTATTACATGAAGTTTTCACCAAGGTTGTTACAGAACCCTCCGCCTTGGGGAACACCGTACTCAGTGTTTCTATAGTGTTGTTTTAATCAATCCTAATGGACCAACAATTCAAGCATTAATTTTCAACCTAGGGTAGGTCTTGTTGTTTCAATGGAGTTCACATTGTCTGTGCCGATACACTACAACCAAGAATGAAAAAAATAGAAAGAGAGTAATGAATGTTGCTGAATAAATCACAAAAATTAAATAATTCATGTAGAAATTAAAACACTCCACACAAATGAAATCACACTTCACAATTATCAAAGCAAGGGCATACTACACAATAAAATAATGACTACACTAGTTGGTCACTACCATTTTGTTTCATCAAATGAGTGTAACATCATAGTATGTAACTGAAGCAGATGTATTTTAGAATTTATACAACAACAACATAAAACCATACATCAATAAAAGAAACAATAACATACGACTACTTCTAATGCTGCAGTTCCTTCTAAAGAGAAGGGCCCTTCCTCCCTAGTAAGGGCACAAGAATAAACACAAGACTAGTTAAAGAATGAGATGAGGTACAGTAACAGGATCACCGTAGTGCCTTCAATATTAAAAATAATTAAAAGTTACAAGATCATAGTAACAATGCTTCCTCTATTTCATCCCCGTACATGAGAAATCGAGTTTCTTTTATAATTATTACATACCCAAAATGAGGAATAGATCTGTCATGAGAATCTCATGATTCTCATGCTGATCATAAAAATAGAAGTAGTTATAACCTTTTTCTAAATACAAATGCTTCTTATATACATTTGTGAAGATCACAACCGTTTGAATTTTTTACTTCTAAATAAATAATTCATAGCTCCCTGTTGTGTGGAATAGTACCCACGACTTTGCCAGCTACAGTGCAATAGCGTCCTGCGGCCAAATGACGGTTCGAGATGTAACAAAATTCATTGGGTAACAGGATCCTTGGTGTAACAATGGTCATATTAACAAAACTTGGTGTAACAATAACACCTATAACAACATAGAATGTGTAACAGTGATCAGTAATAGCATATAGGGTGTAACAACAATCTTTTCTACCCTGATCTAAAACTGATCAACACAACCTGTTCACCCCATAACCCGGTCCCTGCAAGAAACACCTAAAAAAGAGAAGAGGATCCAAAATAATTTTCCAATGCTTACCCCAATCATCCACAAAAAAGGAATATTGTATCGTAATATTAAAAAAAAGCATGGCAAAATAACATGATGGTGAAATAGGTTGTATAAATGAGAAAAAGGGTGATTAACATGTGAATTTTCATTGGTCTGGAGGGAAAGAGGATCAAAAGTGGGGAAAAAAAGTGTAGGAAATAGGTATAAAATCCACACCCAACATCTCCCCCCAACTAAATAAATTGCATGTCCCCATGCAGAAACTCAGCTCCTCCTGCTATACCTGTGATCCAAGTTTGTAAAATTATAGGCACCAACATTGTCTTCAACCGAAGCCCTGTGCCCCTGAGTAGCCATCAACTGTCGTGGCCAAGATTCTTCTTCATAGTTGCACAAGTGGTAGTATGAATGATATTCTTCGATTGGTAATCAAATCGAAGGAAATTTGAATCTAAGTTTAATCCAGAATGCTCCTAATGTCTGTACTACCCGAGCATATTTGGGTATCGTGTAATAGTTGCCATGAAATTCCTATACTCAAAAGGATATCCTTCTTGCAGCTTAGCACTATAGGCCTCAATGTGCTTAAGACACCCTGCTAGCACTTAACTTTTCATCTATGCATGCAAATTGAGGTAAATCCTCACAATATTCTTTCTATAAGTGGCTGATTGTTCCCTAACCCCCAGGGTACTCAGGAATAACTTAAACTCATGTCTTAGTTCATAAACTATTCCCGGGTCTTCTCTAACCCATAATACTGCCCTTTCTTCATTGGCCTCAGTTGATTTCATGGCTAGATGTCATTCGATTTGGTTTCTCATAAATGAAAGGAAAGCCCACAACTGCAAATCTCCCATAAAGGAGAAAAATCTTGCTACCATCTTTGTGTTGACATACTCACACATTATGCTATGCAAAAATAGCTCACAAAGTAAGCTCTACTCATCAAAATCACAAGTACAAAAAATTTCAAGAAAAGTACGGGTAGAAGAACCCAAATAAGGCATGTTCTCAAACATTGCTTTTAACTAAAATACATAATAACGTTCTTAGAGGAACACTGGATATGATGGGGAAGGTTGTCTTCATCCTAGTAGGTTCAAGGAAATCTCTCAAAGCTTTATCTTATCATTTGTCAGGTCCAGAACCTGCCGTTGGAACAATTGTAGTTGTTCGTCCTTTTTCTTCACAACTTCCTTATGTCTCTATGCTTCCCATTCTCTCTCCCACTCTTCCTTTAACCATTTCTCCTTGATTGAATCCATCATCTTTTTGTATGCCTTTAGCGAGATCATTCCCTCTTTTATAGAGACCGCCTGGTGCTTCCATTTCTGTAACTCTGGTATCGAAAACATTCTTTCAGAACACCATCCTTCATCATGACCCAATGTTCTCCCACATGCACTAACAATCTAAGGTGTAACAACCTTCCGAGGGTGAAACTGCTCCATTTCCACTACTAGTTCTTGTGTAACAACAATGTCATCGATGGATTTTTGTGTAACAATTTCTTTTTCTCCCTGATCAGTTTCCACTTCCAATGTTTGTTCTTGTGTAACAACAGTGTCATCCACAGGTTCTTATGTATCATTTTTCCCTTGGTAAGCTTTTGTTTCCAGTGCTAGTTCTTGTGTAACAATAGTGTCAATGACAGGTTCATGGATATCGTATTCTTCTTCTTCCCCTTGGTTGGCTTCTATTTCCACTGTTGGTTCTTGTGTAACAGTAGTGTCAACCAAGGGCTCCTGTGTATCAACGAACAAATTACTTTCTGTGGAATGCTCCATCTCAACTGCTGGTTCTTGTGTAATAGCATCATCTTCAATGGGTTTTTGTGTGTCAGCTTCCCAGGATTCAGTTTGTGTTTCCCTCGAGATGGTGCCCACTGCATAGATGCTATACCTTGTTGCCACTAGCTTCTCAGCACAGGCCGTGCACACAGCACCTGGAACATTTCCCTTCCTTACCCTGTCCACAACCTCAACCAAAGTTTATAATCTTGGGGTCCTTGCCTCTACCTTCTCCTCTGCTAACTTCTTCCTTAGCTTTTCATTCTCTTTTTCTAAGCTTTTAATTTTTTACAACAAGGAGTGAGTCTCATTCTTACCTAGTGAGGTAGGTTCCTCCAATGGAGCTTGCTCTTCATCCTTCTGCTCTGTTGCCTCCTTGTTCTTCTTAGACATAGATGGGGAATCTGGGTGCCCACTAACTCTTATTCTCTGTTTTGGCTATCTATCACCAATTGGCTTATCAACTAGCCTCTTTCCAACCCTTACTTTCAAGGGCTGGGGCTGCTCCTCAATTTCCGTTGGAGCTTCCTCAGACGTCCCAGTTTGTTTCCTACGGGTCTTTATAGCCTTCTTTCCCATGAATTCCTCCAAGCTCCTTCCCTAGCGACTTAGGGCATCCAACAAAATTAGCCTAATGAGGCCATGGTTTGTGATGCATGTCTCTGGATGTGCATTTGTTTTTATGGACATAACCATATGCCTGATATTTTCTAGAAAAAACTAGGGAAGATTTATTAATTATCGATGTTGAAGGTGGTTTAGAAATGGAAAGTGGTAATTGAATATGATTGTCTCCCCTTGATGAGGTAAAGGGCGACATTTTCCCAAGGTTGGGGAAGTGAAAACTTGTCAATTCCCCTTTCTATCTTCACCAATTGTTCCTCCTCTTGGAGAAAATTGTCCTTCAAGGAGGGGTCATTAGATTTCCTATTAAACCACCTTTTTCCTTCTATTGGTAATGTCTTCACTCAGGAAATTACCCCTTCTGTAACCTCCAGCTTTAATCCCCCGACCTCTGTTTCATTCCTCTCTAAATTCTTTGTGAACTCCATAGCATTTGCCCTGTTTGATCTTTCTAGCCTCTGGAAAAACTCAAACCAGCTTGCGTCTCTAAAAATTTGACATGCTTCACGGAAATTTTCCAAAGCCTATGTTGACCCTTGTTCATGCCGAATTATTGCTCCACCCATTGCTACACAAATTCAATGCTATTCTCCTCTCTTTTTCCTCCCTTGAGAAGTTCTAAAGCGGTCGACACAACACTCAGCTATTTCAGCCCTACAAATATTCTCCTCCAACTCTCTGAGCACTCTAAATGGGGATGCAATGCTCTAGCAGGGGGTAAATGGTAGGGTGACAAAAGAAAGAATTTCAAATTAGGATTTGTGATCATGATTCGTACTACACAGTAATGTTTCCTTATTAATGGTAGGTTATGGGAGGTCTAGTTGGAGGTACAATTCCCTTTTTGGGATGATTGATCATTAAATGACAATGATTACTAGATCATCATGCTTTGGTCACAGTTTTTAAATACTCACAGGTCATGCAAAGGTCATGTCACCATGTAATTCCCCCTGGCTTAAATGTGACAGCTGGCCTCGACTGTCAAAAGGGATATTGCGTTAGATTGCCATAATTACTAAATAAAAGCGGATAATGATATTACCTTTATATGACATACCTGGTGTGACGTGCGGAGTAGACGTTGGTGAAGAGGCTTGTGAATTTAATTGTGGCGGTCAAAGCAACTGATTCCTGAATGACGATGATGCATGTTGTGTTTTACAATAAATAATTTACTCTGATTGTTTCTAGAAGTTGTCGGCTATTATAGATGTAACAACCAAGACGACTGTTACAGATGTAACATCCAAGATGACTATTATGTATTATTAATTTTCACAAAAGATAAAAACAAAGAAAAAAATCTTGTAACAACATTATCGTGGAATATTATTGAAATAACAAATGTTGTTATAGAGTGTTTAACAGTTGCCACAGAGTGGTTTTCAACTACTACAAAAATTGTTTGTCGGTGCCTGGAAAAAAATTTCATAGCCAGATTGTTGTATTATGTGTTATTTTTTTTTAATGAAGGTTTAACAACTGCCAACAACAGTTGGTTTTCAGCTGTTACACTTATTGAAAAATTAGAATTTTGGCAGCACACGAGATTTTCCCCTGTTCCTGTAATATGAAGATCCAAATTCATAACAATGTTGACAAATGAATCCCTTGAAGCAGGTTTATGATATAACCAAAGACGATGCCCATTTGAAAGCAATGGTGTCCTCACACTGTCAATGGTAACCAAATTCATAGTCCCATTGTCAAAGACTGCATCTACCTCATAGGGACCTAGCCATCTGGTGCAAAGCTTACGCTTGAAATCATTAGTCATATAAGAGAGCCCAATTGTAGTTTTTGACCCCATACATAAATTCCCTGCATACGAATTCTAAAACACAAAAAATAAACATTGCGAGAGCATAACACACAAAACACATATACACATAGATTTTCCCCCAGATCCTAAAACCAGGAGTACCAGCTTGATTTTTCATTATCTTCCTTTCAATGTTACAATGCATATTTATACATGCCTAAGCATCCAGTACCATGGACTGAAAACCATTGCGTCCAAAACCATGGACCAAAAATCATCACATCCAAAACCATGTGTGAAAAATCATGCACAAAACCATAGGTAGGTCTGCCCAACCTAATATAGGGTCCAAAACAAAATTTTCTAGGGCGCTGCCATGGACCCCATAGAGTGTGGTTACATGCACCCCTCAAATGCCCTGTGACTCCCCTTTCTACACAATTGGCGCAATGAAGGGGGGGCTCCGCCCCCCTTCTAACCCCCTGGTTAGCTATGTGGTCTAGTCGTGGAAAGAATATAACAGAACCCAACATTCTCCCACTTGTTGTTTTCTTTCCACAAGGGGCCACAAGAGAGCTTAGTCATTTATCCAACCCTGCAATGCCCATTGTTTCTCTACACCAAGAGAACTTCTCAGAGCTCACAGATTTTGTCAATGCATCTGCAGTATTCTTCAAAGTTTCCCTTTACCAGCAACACCTTTTTGTCTTCTATCATATACCTCACAAAGTGATATTGAACATCAATGTGCTTTGTCTTTGATGATATGCAGGGTTCTTTGCCAATAAAATTGCATTTCGTCTATCACAGTCTATCCTTATAGCACCTTGTACTAACCCCATACTTGAACACAATCTTTGCAACCAAACTGCTTCCTTGCTTGCATGAGTGCTACCATGTATTCTGCCTTTGTAGTTGATTGTGCCACTATAGATTGTTTCTTACTCATCCAACTGATTGCACCTCCAAATAGGCTAAACACATACCCACGTGTAGATCTTCTCTGATCTAGATCTCCAGACCAATCTACATCAATAAAGCCACGAATATCCAACACTATATCCAATCCTGGTGTTCCTTGGTAGCACAAATCATAATCACTAGTTCCACGCAAATACTTGAAAACTTGCTTCATTACTGTCCACTGCTCCTTCCCTGGTTTTGACATAAACCTGCTCAATAGTCCCACTGCATGTGCAATGTCTGATCTAGTACAGACCATCGCTTACATCAGGCTACCGACTGCACTTGCATATGGAACACGGGACATGTCCTCTTCCTCTTCTTGTGTCTTGGGACACTGTTCAGTAGATAACTTTACACCTACAAGAATAGGAACCTTCATTGGTTTACTATCCTACATATTAAACCTCTGCAATATTGCCTTGACATACTTTCTCTGGTTTAACCATAGCTTCCTCTTTGTCCGATCCCTTTTAATTTCCATGCCCAAAATATAGTTTGAAGCACCAAGATATTTCATGTCGAATTTGGAGTACAACTGGGTCTTCAAATCGTGGATAACTTCTTTGTCATTTCCAGCCAACAACATATCATCCACATACAAGACCAGATAAATAACACGGTCACCAATTAATTTAAAATACACATAGTG